>JACXGJ010000020.1:227476-254001 GCA_016801105.1 Esox niger | reverse complement strand
GGGGCTGTGGGGGTTAATAATAGAGTGTGGCTCTGTGGTTGTGGAGGGGCTGTGGGGGTTAATAATAGAGTGTGGTTCTGTGGTTGTGGAGGGGCTGTGGGGGTTAATAGTGTGTGGCTCTGTGGTTGTGGAGGGGCTGTGGGGGTTAATAGACTGTGGCTCTGTGGTTATGGAGGGGCTGCAGGGGTTAATAATAGAGTGTGGCTCTGTGGTTGTGGAGGGGCTGCAGGGGTTAATAATAGTGTGTGGCTCTGTGGTTGTTGGGGGCTGTGGGGGTTAATAGAGTGTGGCTCTGTGTTTGTTGGGGGCTGTGGGGTTTAATAGAATATGGCTCTGTGGTTATGGAGGGGCTGTGGGGGTTAACAGACTATGGCTCTATGGCCCAGAGGACATGATGGAAGGGATAAAACACAGTGAATGTGAGGTGGGTGGTTGACAGGGAGGCAGTCAAGGAGCACACAGAGCAGATGTCCAGAACAATGGGACAATTACACTGCCTGGGGATTGACACTGTACTGTTAAACACCATGAAAATGCATGAGTGTCACAAATGGCACTCTATTCCCAGGACCGATCACTGCCTCCATAGGGCTCTGATTAAAGGGAGTATAGTGTACAATAAATAAAGTATCCTCGGGTTTCAGAGTGGTCATCACCTGTCACATCCTGGCACAGCAGGCTTGCGATCCATCGCCCTCTCCTTTTTTGGGTTCACAGAGAGGTTTTGTTGTAAATCGCCCTCACCTGTTTCCATTCTCAGTGTTCCTACTTATGTTCCTCTCCCAGTGTATCCTGTTGGTCTTTGTTTGGCATATGCCTAATGTTTCAGTTGTTCTGTCTTGTCTCATTTGTAGTGTTTCCTTTGGTTGTAGTTCAAGTTTTTTATTAAATGTCCTCCGTTCTCCCTGCGCTTGTGTACCGCTTCATCAACTGTTACATCACCTATGTTGTGTGGTAAGGGCAGTATGCTAGGCTTGCATTTTAACATAACATTTTACCACAAGTGGCACTGGGACTGATGTGCGAAAAAAAACTATGCATCCAAGAATTTAATTTTTCAGCTACAATATATGAATAGTTTACACACTGCTGAGTGTGCATGTCAAATTTGATCAAAATATGGTCGATTAATAATATATACATTGTTGGGCATAGCCGAGGGCCTAAGCCATCTTATAGTTCAGTACACCAGTATTTACACCACGCGCCAAGTGTTGTATGACTTACTTGTCATGGTAAATTCCTAACACGGAAGAAGCTCCAGTGTTTTCTGGCTGTGTGGAGAAGGATGAGTAAACCCAGAGACAGAAAGGTGTGTCAGAAAAGGCACCCAATGGTGCACTACTTTTTCCAAGGGCCAATTGGACTCTGGTCACAATCAGTGCCCTATGTAGGGAATAGGATGCCATTTCTGACACGGAAAGACAGGAAAAGTGGGTCATAAGCTGACTAATTTCATGCTCAATGGCCTCCTGCTTGAATGCATGACCCCCTGCTTTTAGGCAATCTAATTGGCCATGTGGTGCCTGAGGGGATCAGTGATGATGTTATTACAGCAGAGCATGGAAGGCTCTAATCATGGTCACAGGCTGTCTACAGTCCGCTGAAGCAGGAAAACCTAACTACAGCTACGACTGTGTGGCCCTCTTCACATCCACCCTGATGATATTACATCAAAAGCAAAGCTGTGCCGTAAAGTAACCAGATACTCACTACTTTTTGCTGTTAGCATATATACTCACTACTGTAAGCTGTTAGCATATATCCTCACTACTGTAAGCTATTAGCATATATACTCACTACTGTAAACTTTTAGCATATATACTCACTACTGTAAGCTGTTAGCATATTTTGTTACTAGTGTTAGTTTTCCTTGTCGGATAGGACAAATAGAAACCATGATTGAAGTTTGTTGGCGGGTAGCTTGATTCAAACATAATTCAAACAATAAAGGTCTTATTTTGAAATAAGACAATGAGGGAATTTTAGGAGATAACAGTGCCAATACTTTACTGTTTCATGCCCAAACTAAACAATTAGTAAAAACTGTAAGCCCTCCCATACTTGGGAAATGTTTGATTTTGGAATAACAGGTCTAGCTGGAGATACTGACATACTGTACAACAACAATACAATCCTCTGTATTCAACCAATGCCAGTACGCATAAAAACAGTCAATTGGCAAAGATCTCATTTTGAGGGCACATATAAAATGAACCCTCTGTTTGGTAGACAAGTGTCACATAACAATCTATAGCCAGTAGTATTACCAGAGTCTGTTACAGTGATCCTTATGCATTGCAGTGAAACATATACAGCAGGGTTAACAAATTACACAGACAGACCAGCTACACGAACACCATCCCCTACACACACGTGACATTCTGAAGTATATGTGGGATTTTCACCAACTCAGCGTAATGGTGCACCATATTTGCACAAGTGTAGTACACATTTTCTGCAATATACTGTTGCTTGCCAAAACGCATAAAAGGATTTTGATACAGTGAAGAAGGAGTCATAAATGGGAGTTACGGTAAAATAGATGCCAATCAAGTAATACGGATCTCTTACCAATTTACCCAGAGACGAGTTTTCACTTTGCGACAAAATTAAAGAAACTACAGTCATCAGCATATAGAGAAATTTTATTTAGTTTCATTAGTGTTGTAATGATGGATTGCCTTATGAGACCCTTGAATGGTTTGAATGAGAGGTTTGATGGTCAGAGGAAAGAGCAGTCGCTCAAGTGACAAACTCTGATCCAGCTGGGGAGGTTAAATAGGACATGTTGATTGGTGGGAAGTGAGACACAGGGACACCTGTATAGAAGTGGGATACATTTTAAGAATACATTGCCAATGTTGCATTTGCATAAAACCCCAAAGGGCCTTTCTACTTGATTGAAAGATTGTTCTGGTATCAAGAATTAAAAGCAAGGTCCACATAACGTACGACTATATTATATTGAAGAGATGTCAAGTATTGAAAAACAAGTTACAGTTCGGCATTAAGCCAAACTATTCTGTGTGGACATGTTTGCTGTGGCAGTTGATCACAGCAAACATGTGATCAACTGAGTCATTCATAACATCTTTTGAGCAGAAAAATAGGTCTATATCTCTTCTGGACCTTGCCAGAGAAGGTCACAAAATGTATTTTTTACATTACCTAGGAACTTGTTATCCTTAACATTCATTAAAGAGGAACCAAGGCGAAAAAGGAAAATGTGTCATTACATGTTAATAGATTACTGTTGGAATGTCAAATTGTGCAGCCCTCTCAGTCAGAGCAGAGTCAAGCTAGTTCAACAGCTACATTCAAATGTGACATGGTTCTCCCCTTGCTGAAGCGCTAGATAGGATATTGTGGAATAATTACAAATCGATCTGGCATCCTTTTGGTTAGCCTACTGGTCAGATATTCTAACCGCTAGGCTATCTGGTGAACTTTCAATTCAGACTGTAAACTGTGCCTAGGGCAAAATGTCAGAGTTTGACATCATACAATATTCAGCCAATGGAAAACCCAGTAAGGGGTGAAAGAAATGCAACCAGGAAAGGTCATTGCCACCCTGATAACAGGTCGAGGAACACACTAAAGAAATATTTTCCACAGAACGCATTAACAGCTGTTCATTACTCCTTTCATGAAGATATGCTTTAAACCCAAAGTTGCCAAAGTGAAAACTATGATCCCCAAGTGCACAAATCACTAAACAAATTGTAAACTGGGTGTATTACACAATAAATTATTTTTGGTGACCTAGGGTACATATTGAGAGACACATCTGCACTTTAACTGCAAAGATGCACAAATTGCCACAGGGATGGATTTTCCTGTTTCGTGTGGCCAAAGAGACACAAAGTTCTCAGAAAAAAATCAGTGAAATTCATAACCTGAGCATGTGTGCTAAATGTAAAATCCCTGAGTGAAACAGATCAAGAATGTTGTCATTTTGACTTTTATGACGTGCCTATGTATACTGTATAGTGACGTACTATACTTGTATTAATGCTATACACACTGGCACCTCAACAATGATTGCCACCATAGATAAAGATGTGGCAAAATATAACGAACTACACAGGTAATGAACTATATTGTAATTTTCTGATTGGGAAAATATTGTGAACGAAATTACAGTACTGTGCAAAATTCTTACACAGATGTTTTTTGAAAGCCATATATCTGAACAAACAAAGTATTGTGGCCTCTCAAATAATAGATTTGCTTTACAGATTTTTCTATGATTTTAACAGCATTAGCACTTAGATTACATCAAAATAAAGCACTTGGCCATGCACACCAGTAGCCAATTTGGTAAGATGAGAATGTAGTTCACACATTTCTCCAGTGTAGCCAAAATGTATGGGAATTTAAATATTTCCAATAACATGGACATGGTCTGGCACATAAATTAATATTAATAGGTCAATTAAATTCATGTCAAAACAAGTTGATATATATGCAATGATTGTGAAGACTTAACATGCAAGAACTTTCCTACTGCAGAAACAGCAGTGTTTATTATATCTCAGCACGATTATATCTCTCCATCGGTTTCAAGTTTGATGATGTGATAACATTTGTCAAAATAACTCGGGGATAGGAATCTTGGTAAACCATGCGATCTCTAACACCACTGAAAAAAGCATGCTCTCACAACTTGAATTCCCACAGAATAATTTGCTAGACTACTGAAATGTAAATGTATTGTCATAAAGATCCAGCAAATTACACTGAAGGGCCAAGAGGGATGGGGACATAACATTATGTGTAAATGAATTAACCACGTGACTGGAGGTTGCTTTGAATGAAAGTATTTCTGGCACCTTTGACGTCGGGAGGGGAATATGAATCACCTGTCCATGCTTGCATCAAGACAAAACATGCTTGGAGGAAACTTGGGTGAAGACCACTGGTCTGTCTACCAGCAGTATATGGCTGGAAGCAACACACAGGCTTGAAGATCACACCTAAATGTACAGCGTTGACTCTCAAACCATTAGGCATGCATCACCTGGGTATGTCCACAACAGGTGTTCAGATTCAATCCATTGGTACCACTCATAAAGTGCAGTCTGCTGAAAATTAATGGTGCTTTATCTGGAATAGACTATGGCCTCTTGGGTGTAGAGGTTGCTTTTCCCTGCTCCACTATCAGAAACCGCTCCTATATCCAGTTCACACAAACCTAGTAAAAGAAAGCTGTGGAAAGGAGGTGGAGGGAAACAGAGTGATGAAAGGCAAAAGCGAAAGAGCCTTGCAGTTGAGAATCCTGACAAAAGCCATTGTTGAAGGACTGGGAGGCACCATCCCAAGTGTTCCAGGTTGTGATCCCACATAGGGGAAAGGAGGGGAGCATAAACACAGCAATGGTACAAGGAGCCAGCTGGCAATATGATGTAGTCTGAGTAATGGAGGCTGGAATACATACACAGAGATGAGGAGGGCTACCTCCCTGAGACCAGGCTGGCCGTGACCCTCCATTAGGGGAGGAGGGGGTAAAGAGGGGACTAAACAGCTGGTGGCCAATAGACTGCCTTCTGTGTAGGGAACCAGCACTAATCAACCCAACACACTGAAATGGTGTCCCAAATGGTACCCTGTACAATGGATTGTAAACGTCTCTCTGGAGATGCTTTCTATGTATGCCAGACTGGTAGTAAATATCCAAAAGGACAATACCAACTAGGTAGAAGAAAAAGGGATACATACAGAGCAGCCGATTTCACCTTCTCTGAATTACCTTCTCTGACTTTGACTGGGCACAGCCTTTGGCCATTAAACATATCTGATCTGACTGTACATACATATTTCAGTCTGACAAAAATATAAATGAATGTATTTTCCTTGCGCATTTTCATATGCATTTGGTCTACTTATATTTTTCACAGTCTGCACAGTAACATGAAAGACTACTGGGAAAAATCAAGATCAGATCAGTCAAACAAAATATTAAATATTAAAATATTTAAATTGATCTGATGGTTTCTGAAAAGGTAGCACGGCAGTGAAACAGTCCAACGAGGCGACCAGTCGGATGGGAATAAATCAAATATTCCCAGTTACTTAAGCCTTGGCCTATTAAAATGCCTAGACGATAATGCAAACATCACTTAAAGAGACCAAAACATGGTAGATGGTAGGCCCTTACAGTTCAAAGAGCGTTTATTCATATACTTCCTTCAGATTATGTGGGTGCATTAGAGATTCAACAGGAAGCACATCTCCCTGGAGGCAACGCACAGGCTTTCAAGGAACCCAAGTTTGGGATTCAATCCAATGGATATTAATGACCAGTGCAGACACACTGCAATAGGTTTTCCAAGACAATTTTACGCCAATTTGTCAGATGTTTGCAGTCACTGCTACAATAATCCAAGAGACACCAAGTCAAATGAACCAAAAAAAGACTAGTGGAGGTTGCTGATTTAAGACACCGTATCAGTGCATATTGCCTAATGTTGCATTATGCAGTACTGCCCAGTCAGAGACTGTTTCATATTGTGGACCAATGTTACCGCAATACTTTATATCTTCTGTCTTGCACACCGCATATAAATCAGGGCAGATGAAAAGATTGATTTTGTCACCTCTCCAGACTGCAGCTATTTACTGGAAGGCTATTGAATTCTAGAAAGAAGTAAGTTCAATAGAAGCTAGGCTGCTTCAGAACGGGTGTTCTGTGTATTATGGGCAACAGTGTTCTTTGGAAGGCTGTTTCAACACAAGTGTTCTTTGGAAGGCTGTTTCAGGGGTGCTCAAGAGTTGATATCAGAAATACAGTATATTTCTAAGCAAAGGCACAAATGGCTTGTGAGTGTGACCTTTGGTAAAAGGTTCTGGCTTCCTTCAGGTTGTCCCAAATGGGAACCCCCATTCCCGACTAAGTGCACTCCTTTGGACCAGAGACTGGGAATGCTGTTTAGCAGACAATTCCAGTCTGGCCAACAGATGCCTCCTTTGGCACCTCTAGAAAAAGGAGTGTAGCCGAAGAAAACAAGTCTAAGAGACCCAATATATCTCAGATACGTGATTATTGACCCGACAAACCTTTATAGCACTGTACTAACAGAGGTTGAACTTGTGACTCAGTGATGCATTAAAGCAACACACACACACACACACACACACACACACACACCTGAGTTGCCATGGTAACATGTCATGTGTACGTGGATAACACTGTCAACATTATATATATATTTTCTTGTGTTGTAAAAATAGTTGTACTGGTTGCTGGATAAAAAACAATATAGCCTAGAAATAATTAACTGTTTTAAGAAATGTGTAAGTTAAAACAGAAAGACAGAAACAGTTTATTTAATACCGTATGTTTGTAACAAAGCCCAAGACATCTGTCTCTTCCTATAGATCTTTCTGTGCTTGTGAGTTCTATTCAGCATGGCATTATCTTTGGCCAGATTTACTCCCCAAAAAAACTGCCGGTTCTGCTTTTCCTCCGAGCCTCAAGACCAACCCATCCAGAAGAGGGCTTTAGAACATGTAGAATACCAACACTATATTAGTAGAGCTGTTGTTCTCCATTCTGTTCTGAAGATATTTCAGACTGCCTGTCCAGCACTACAGAGAGGGGTTCTGGGTATGTCCCATTGTTGTGACAGAAAGGGGGGATTCATCCCTCCAGGGGTCTGGTGGGCCCAACAACCTCCCATATGCTACCTAACTGTGGAATGACAAAAGCCCTATATTTACATGTGAATTCATCAGAGAAATCTAATTATGTACTTAGCTGCGTCTGTACAAAACACCAGCTGGATATGAGAGAATGAAATCCGTTAAAAAAAAAAAACACTTTAGCAAAGATTTGCTATAGAGTTCGGCTAAAAATCACTTCATGATTTCATTTATGTCAAAATTCTGTCAGAATAAAGAGAGGGACTGGTGCCTATTTCAGTATAGAACAACCTCACTATGTGAAAGTTGCTCCTGATGCTGCAAACTTATTATCTGAAAAAAAGATCACAGCTATACTTTTTTAGCCTCTTGAATGGTTGTAATTTTCTGTGAGACACGAATGTCCATCCAGGTGGCAGGCAGTAGTTAGGTCTATCAAAAAAGCCTTTAATTGAATTCATTATTTATTCACCAACAGGCTGGGTGTCTGGGCGTGCGATCGGGCCCATGGACAGCTTGGCTTTTTTCTTTTTAAATCGCTCACTTTTTATTAACCTTTAAAAGGGAAAAATTGTGCCAGGTAGTGCAATACTGCAATAATAGGTATTATTAATATCTAACAGCATTATTACTATGGTGAAACTGTTCTGATTGGTCTCTTTATCACCTACACAGAACCCTCTAAATCTCCTAGGCCCGGTTTCCCAAAGCACTAAGATGATCATAAGATCCACGTACGTGCCTCGTTATTTCATCTGTGCTTTTCCCGAAAGCATCGTTACTTAAGTGATACGTAACATCGGTCGTTAATTAACGAGTGCTCCGGACAACTCGTTAGTCCATCTTAACCGATCTTAACAGGCGCTTCACTCTTTGTGAAATAGCGTCTCCCTCAACACGAGGGTTAATATCGAGGCAATAAAATGTAACTCATCAAAACAGTTTTGATTTACACACATTTATTTATAGTTAAATTAGATAAGTGTGGGACTAGATGTAAATGTAACTGAAGGCAACTAGTCAACTGAGGATAGAAATCTGCGTAAATCAAGAAATAGGCTAATTAAGAAAGTGTTCAAAATGAACCGTTCACGAGTCTGAAACCCCGCATAGTACGCCTACTATTATTTGATGGATAGGTGCTAGCGCCTCTAACTCGTCAAGAAGAACATGCCAGAATTCAGGTTCTTTTGTTACATCTGTATTCCAAACAATTAGAATATATTTTTCTCAATACGCTTTATGTTACCAGTTAACCAAACTTGTATTGATTGCTATGTGACTCATAGTCTATATGGGCTAGCTACAGGAGGAATTGAAAATGTTATGTCACATGATCGATTTTGATTGGCTGAAGTCCACCCCATTGGTTGCAAATAGCACTTTCGTCCACCATAAATGTCTATTTCTTCTAGTTTTACATTTTCTTATTGATGCTATAGCAGTTGAACACGTCGCGAGCAATATTAAATGCTTCCGATATGTAAGCTCTATTGAAATGCAATAGGCTATATTTCAAAACGTATTCATGGCATATTCCATTCCAAGCCCCAAAGATGACCTAATTCCATTCCTAACGACCGTAACGTGGCACCTACTACGCACTTTACAAAGAGCGACATGCGTGGTGGTTTGGGAAACGCGTAAATCCGTGGTATCAAAGTCCCACTTAAGGCTACTTGTGTCGTTAAAACATCGTAAATACTCCGCTATTGGGAAACCGGGCCCTATTCATGAACTCCTATCTGTGGTTGTCCTTTCTTAATTGCCAATAAGGAAATATGAAACAAGCAAATAACACAAAAACGTTTATCCTCAAAGAACTAGAGATGCAGGGACACCGACAGGGGTGACAACGGTAACGTTGTCCTGGGCCCAGGCCTGGGGGGCCCATTTGGTTTTCTTCAATATAATTATTTATTAGTCAGTCAATCTTGGTATTTAGTACTATTGAGAAATTTTCCATTTTGTCCCAGGCCCTGGGATTTCTGTCGGCATTCCCTGCATAGATGTTGTGATTATCGCAGACAGGGCAGGCATTTCACCAAGTCCCTGGGCTTAAATAACCCTCTGGTTCCACCCTAGGCCAACATTTTTGTCAACCTGAACCAATGTCGGATTTCAACAGTGAGTCAAACTATTCATGTTCTTCATTGAAGAGCATTGAAAACAGTTTTGACTGTACAGTAGTGCCTTTCTTAAATAAACTTGAATTTGAAAAGGGACCCCCAACCCCGATGCCTCCATACACAATAAAAAGATCTGTCAGTAAGTCAAAGTGCCTCTCTGCACTTAGCCGTTTGTAGACCCTGAATCATTCATGAACATTACACAGCAAAGAATGTGAGCACAAAAGTTAGAAAGTCATCTTGAAACACGCTGGGGCAGGACTTGGGTGGCCTGTGCATTACAGCAGTCAGTATGCATCCCATCTCCTCTACTTCTGCTTATTAGTAACTTATTAGTGCCACTGTAGCTTGGTAAAGGATGACAATCCAGGTCAGAGTGTAATTTGACTCGGGCGCAGTGGCATTAGAAATGTTACATAATTCAGTCTACAGTGTGAAAACTCTGATCCTCACAGTAAATTAAATGTCATTTTTCTAAAAGGAGCAAAGCCCAGAGAAAAGCAAAACCATGCATACAGTAGCTAATGCTCTGATCTTTGTCCCCCATTGGAAAAATGCTGCCTGAGAGTGTACTGTAGCCTAAATCTGTGTAGCCTGAAGCATGTTTTCTTCCATGGTGTCACATAGTTTAGCTCTAACAAAACTTTCAGGAAAGGGCAAGACATTTTGGACAGGAGTGCCAGACTCACCGATTCAGGAAATCAAAATGACTCACTGTTAATAAATGGCTTCAGATGACATTTCTGGTGCCTAAGAATTATGCACAGTACTGTAGGCTGCAATTTAAGAGGAAAAATAAGTACTTTCACAATGCCTTTCTCCCTGAGAGCAGCATTCATCTGATTACACAGGAATACCATCTGTACAGTAAAAATAAAGCAGGCTGTTCTGCTAATCAACAAGGCACTGAACCCTGTCAAGTCCTCGCCACTAACGTGTGTCATACACAGCCTATTGCAAATAAAAATGTAATGTTCCTGATCTTTGTTTTATTGATATTTCCACACTATGCGGTGAACTAATACTAATATTGACAATACTATTTGTTTAAGAGCTGTTAATGTCTGGACTATTCGGGGGGAGAGAACATACGATGAGGCAGATGTGATCTGATTATAATAAACCCATGTCTGTTCAGCTCAGACTCTAGACTATTCCATTTGTCAATCAGGGTTTGAAATCAGAGTAGTAAAATATGTTTAAACTGGTAAAAAAAAAAATCTCCCACAGGAGAGAATCATATAGTGGATTGCATACATTTTCAACTACAACTTGTCAACCTTTGTTAACCATCTCCCAAAAATATTTGGATGTATTATGGTGGGGGTAAAAATAAGTTAGAGAAATTAAATACAAAAATACTTGGATTAAATAAGTCTTCACCCTCCTAGATCACTGCATGATTGGCATTGATTAGAACTTATTACTTATTGGGTAAGTCTCTTAAAGCAGGGGTGACCAAACCATTCCACGAAGGGCCATGTGCCTGTGGGTTTTTGGTTTTTCCAAAAAATTGGTTCTCAGTTCACACCTGCACAATCAGGTGAGGGTAGAAACAAACCAATTAGTAACTAATTAGTCAATCAAGTACAAGGAGAGAGCGAAAACCTGCAGTCACACAGCCCCCCGTGGAATAGTTTGGGCACCCCTGTCTTAAACTTTGAATTATGCATTATTCTTCCCAGTATAATTTAAAATATTCTTCACGCTCTTTCAGGGTGTTAGGGATCATGTTAGGCAGAAATTCTCCTGTCTCGCCACAGATTTTCAAACAGATTTTTATCAAACCTAGAACTTTGCCGCTCAGCTTGAAGTAGTGCTGTTGGTCATTGACCTTCAAACGCCGTCGTATTTGCCAATGCCAAGCAAATGTACAGCATTATGCAAAGTTGCTAATTTAAAACCAACGCAAATCCTGCTTACTTTACACAGAGTCCATGTAACATGAGTGATTCCATAAGGCCAATCCTGAGTAACTTTAGGCTTGCTAAAGGTATATTTGTAGTGGAATTCTTTTGACCAGGGCCAATAAAGTGTCACAGTAAAATACAGTTAGGAAACATGTTAAACAGCTGACATGTGAAACAGCTGTCAGACAGCCCGTCATAGACCTCCAATGGGAATCATCCTGACCCTGAGCGAGTGTAAGAGCAGAGTTGATGGATGGCTCCATCAGAGAAATTGGCCTTACTACTAATCATGATAAACACAGAGGGGAAAGTGTGTCATTTAATATGACAGTCGACAAACAAATGTTCATTTTAATCAGCATGAATGAGAAATAGGAGCCTACCTTATTGGTGTATGGCGGCTCATTGAGGTTAATTCCATCTTTCAAAAGTTTATCCCTGATCAAGATTTTCAGTTTCAGTTTGGTGAATGTCACTGACCCTTTAGAAACATTAGTCATTCGCAAATTGTTGTTCCTAGGACAATACGACTCTTGGTGACAAGTTTTGTTACTCCCAATTACACATTTTTCCTGGTTGGATTCTGTCGACGACCTTGACCCCTCCAGGTCATTCTTGCAATCTTTGATGCATGCAGTGCTGGTGCCCAATACCAGGAAAATAGAAGATGGGTTAATGGGCTCGAGGGTAAAGTACAGACCAGATGTTTTTTTCTTCTCGTCCTCTCTCAACCTCTTTACCGCCTTGAGCAACTTTTGTCGGTGGTGCAGAACACGGACCCCTATCGCGTCAAGATCAGGGTTCCCAATTTGTTTACAAACTTCAAGATCATCATAACCATTGTCTACAAACCCTTCCAGGTATTGAGTAAGTTGAAGAGCTTGCAGCCACTCGTAGACAAGGCTGGGACCCGTGCGCGTCATTTTTGACATACGGTACAACGTGTAATGTATGCCATGTATAAGCTATTTTTTAAACATTTGCCAAAATGTAAACCTGGTGTGTGTCATAGTGATCTTGAGATATTGAGGTCTGCCCCAGCCGCTTTGTCATTCTCATCATCAGTTCCTGGCTAATTTAAATGTGATTCATCCCATAAAAATGCAATGAACCAAGACAAGGTTTACAAAAGTATCATGGTCAATATCTTAATATTCAAGAATAGACGTTTTTTAAAAAATTACACAGGAGTACCAGATTCCTACATTTTGTTGAGGGACATCTGGGTCCAAAAATCCTACCAAGCAGGTGCTTGTGATCATCAATGAATCCAAGCAGGTGTGAGAACGTGTCTTGATATCCAAGCAAACAAAACACGTTTAAGGATTTCAAATGGCTGAATGTAACTTTGCTCTTAATCCGGAATCTTTTTTTCGTTTCGTTTCAGCGGTTTCCAAAACCCCATTCATGAACTAAATATATCGTTGCAATTTCCGTACAGTGCGGCACGAGATTTGATAAAAGCAATTTCCCATAACATATGGTAGCACATGAAAAAATACATCCTCCACGGCTAGAACTTTGTCGTTTCTAGTCTGACTAGTCCATTCAATCCAAGCGCATTCGTTTAGCGTCTGACTTTCTGGCCAACTAGCGCCCCCTGTCCGAGACAGACCGTTGTGGCGTGATTAAAAGTTAACGCCTAACAGGCTAATCTTCAACATGCCATTTTAAACAAGTTCTCAATCACGAAAAGCGAATATAGTACCTATGGGCTTTAGTAAATCGTTAGGGTTGTATTTTTAGAGTTTAAATCATGTGTGATGTGTGTGTGTGTAAACGATTCCCTGGCCATGTAGTGACCTAGGATTTGGACCAAGACAGATTACTGGTGTTGAATTTATGATACATGTAGATGCTTTATTCTCCCTTTAACAATAGAACTTGTATTGCTCCTGTCAGGTCATTTGCTCCAGTCAGGGTTCGAGTCACTGTTTAATTGATTGCTTGTATTTTTACCCCCTATATAATGACTGCCTTCATGTGGTGTCAATTACATATTTTTAAATCAGGAAACACAAAGACAACACGTGGGTTCTTATGATTTTACATTTATTTTTCCATTGCACATTAATATCTATACTTCATAATTCCTAATTCTTGTGGCAGCAAATTAATTCAGATTCAGCTATCCATGTGAAATTGTATCTTCATAAAACTGTACAATGAATTGCCATTATGAGAAAATACTGTAACTCTGGATAAATTTTAACCCCAAAGATTGATATAGTGACAGGTAAGTTGGGAAACGCATTGGTCTCTCCTGGCTTCATATATAGTGTACAGGGTAGTTTCAGTTGCAATATATCTGTTAAGCAAATGGTTTATGGAGAACACATGAAAATAAATATGGATCTCAATGAATAAAGTCTATCATATTCCATAGGGAGAAAAAAGTCCATGGTCAGCTGAACTGATGAAAATGTCAGACAATGAGGAAATTAATGAATTTATGGTTAATCAAGATAGGTTCTGATAGACTATTGAATAAATGGTTCTTTCAAGTCTGTAAACACTAAAGATCATGCATCTTCCTATGCGCTAGAGTACATTTAGGACATCAAATATGTTGTGACCTGACAAAAGGGATTTTAGTGCCTCTAAATATACTGGTAGCCCATTCAGACAGGAATCACTACCATTGACAGAAAACCTCCCAAAACTGGATATAGTGGATTTTGAGATGCACACATTTAATATATCACCAGAAATGTTTATTTTCATGTTTGAATATTGGGCAATATGTACAACCATTGTTTTGGAGACAAATTTGTTATCTTAAATGCACAATTTGTATTTTTCTTAAATTATATATTAAAAGTCTTTATTTGTTATATATTGAAATTAAAAGTATATATATTTTTTTCAAATACATAAATATATAAGAATATAATTAACTGGAAATGAAAACAAATCTTAAAGTGAAGCCAGTCAGTATTACTGGCAAATGACACAGTAAATTTCTCCATCATGTTTTGGTCCTTCTGAGAAAAATAAACAAGAAGGTTTAATGTTTAAAAAAAACGGAGTGGTTCGAGATACGGTAAATAGTGCAAAACCACACAACAGCTCCTTCCAATGTATGTAGCTCAGTAGTACTTTTGCCCCAAAAAAAACAGTGTTGAATGGTAAATAACAAGGTTTGGGTGGGACGAGCACCGAGAAGCAATTTAACCATTTTCCAAACAGTATAGCCTATAGGTATGTAGTCATCACATTCAGACAGACTGCAGGGGCTTGGACAATCAAGAAAACAGTGTACTGTATAATGAAGCAACTCTTTGGTGTCGTAAAAGGAAATGGCTGCTGACCTGTCTGTGGCTGCATTCTTTTTCAGTGCACTATACTTTAATAGGAAGTCACATGGGACAACACATTTTGCCCCCAAACCAGCACAATCAGATTCGTCTGCAGTTGTCTTGTCGATCTATTTATCTATGTAAAGCTTTCGGCAGAAAGGGTGAAAACTTAACCTAGTAATTTGAAAAATAATTTTAAGAAAATGAAAAACTTGAAAAAGTATTAGTCAAAGTCACACCGAAGAACAAAATTAACAAACAAATACTTTTTTAAATATACTTGCTACAAGTATACATATACAGTATGTGCCTATACATTCCTGAATATATGAATAGATACATTTACAAACACACTGCGATATACACATACAGCTGGTGTAGGTAAGCATATTAGAGTGACAGTCCACACACCCTTCTCAGTCTTCATATTTTGCTGCCTTAAGTATTTATCTGCAAAGGTATAACGTTAGACTCTCCTGAAAATATACACAACTGTCTCCACAATTTGAAATGTAAAATATTCAAAACAAGGAATGTTAATTGTGAATTTCTTCTGCCACAGATGGTGTAGAGAAATCCAAAGAGAGCGAAATGAAGATATAAGTTAAATGATGTGTAGGCGTATGGCAGGCGTCAAGCTCGTTTGATGACATTGTCATAATTTAAAATGCCATCTGGGTCAATGACCACAACTTTTTACACACCCTGCAAAAGACTCCCACAGATCATTGGGACTGTCCCACTGCATGAGGTGTGAAGTCCGATGGTTATACTGACCTAATGTATTTCAATGGGCTTTATAGCAGTGTTGGGACGTGTTAAATTTCCCCTAAAGGGCTTGTTTAGAGTATTTCATTAGAACTGTATTAGTGGATTTATGTTACAGGGATGATTAGACGTGATGTTTGTCGAGCAGATCAGAGAAACGCATGATAGCTGTGTTCTGACCACTTACATTTTGCATTTCATGACTACTGTTTTCACTCTATTTGGCATGGTTGAAGTGATTCTAAACATTTTGACATATCCCTGGTTTGACAAGATAAAACCTGGGTACAATTATTATACTCTTATAATGTTTTTACATTTTACAATAGCTGGTATAAAGGTTTTAATATACTGCAGTAGCTTAACTGTAATAAATGAGGTTCACTCACAGGCTTTAGTTGGATATTGTTAAAACATGACACAAATGTAATGTCAGATTAAATACAGTATTACTATATTCTATTCTATTTAGACATTTGTCTTTCCTAGTCAACTTTTGTAATATTGAGACCCTTCATGAATATCAGTTGAAAGCACCTTTGGCAGTCATTGCAGCTACAAAATCAGGATAATACTTGAACATATTCATAACTCTTAGAGCAACATATGTATGCAATATGCAGTCAATTCGGCTAGGAATAATAAATGGACAGCATTAAGTAGAAGAGTGGACCACTCAAACTTAACATTTCAGAAACCTATGGTGGGTTTTTGGCACCACTAATCCTATAATCACAGAAGTTTTCACTGTGTTGGATTGGATTTATTAATGGCCTTGTTTCAAACAGAATGGATTATTTGGAGCGCAGGATTTCTTCCATTTACTTAATGAAAGGTTTTATGTGAGTGAATTCAATATACTTGATTTGCTTTCCATTTTGTATTGTGGTTACAGATCATGTTATGGGTATGCTTGTCCTGTCGGACTAAAGAGTTTGTTAGGATTAAAGTAAATATTATCAAAGTTCCAAAGACTATGTATAAAGATAGAGGAAAACCTGTCTGGGTGTTATGACAGACCAAACTTAAGACACAATTTTATTTTTCTGTGGAACACCTGGACACATTTTAAAGTCAAAGACATACCAGAGTGGATTCCCAAGAGTTGTTCCCAAGTGTTTTTGGACAGTCTAATCTCATCCCTGACTTCAATTTTCTTAAAAAAAAGAGAGGCAGTTTGAATATTGCAAGCCATCAATGACCCCCAACAAAACAATGCAGCAAAATGTGAAGAGAAAGTGCAAAGGTTGTGTAAACTTTCCATAGCAACTGTATGCATCATAATGAGTGAAGGCAGAAGAGAGATGTCTGTGAAATAGTAAGAATGACACATTCATGTTTTGCAGGCTGGTTTGGAAAATAATGACATTCATATTTTACTACACCATAAGTTGCTTTCTGCCACTTTTTTTTACTGAGGCTTTAAATAGAGACAACTACATCGCTGATCTGGAAGAGACATTTTTGCTTCTTTAGAAAATATTTAAAAGGAATAAGCCATGAGAAAATTATTTTCAAGTGGTTTGAAAACAAACGATTATAAGACCCAGACACTAACTCAACAGGTATACAGTAATCCAAATAAATTGTTTGGTATGTTAAGGAAAATATTAACTCTTCCCCTAGATCCCCAAGGAACTTCTAGGGGGAACTCCAATCTGTTTTGCATTAACCGTAACTTGTGTGTTGCAAAATTCTGCTAATTTCCCCGAAAATCCCCGGTTTTCCAAACCAGGTATTGTAGGTTTATTGTGGATCCCCCTGCTTAATCCAACATGATTTCAGGAAAGTATAGAAATGTTGTGACATTATCAGAGTTTTGCAACCTTACCATCAACTCTGTCTCAGCCAATCAGGGCTGACAACAAAATTGTTAAGTGGCACTGATGTCCTCCTGTGGTCATAACTATGTAACCACATAAGGCAGAACTATATACAATCTGCACAGTGATTTCCAGATACTAACCCTAAAGTTTTGATCATTACCATGTATAGACTTTTTGGCTAGACATTTTCTGGACATGCTTGTGTAGGGGGTTCAGTGTAGTGGCCATTAACAGCCTGTAATGTTTGCACTGAAAACACATAAATGATAAATTAATCACCATAATAAACAAATAACTCAAAAGAAAACTAAAGGAAGAAAACAAAGAAATTCAGTAAACATACACAGGAACTGTGTTCTCTTTCACCTTGTTTTGAAAGAACTCTAATACACAAATGGATTGTATAAAGATAAAAACGTTTAACCAGGCAAGAACAATTAAAAAGGAGAGAAAACAGTCACTCAGTCACGACATGATCTTGACACAAACTCATCACAAAACTCAGGGTTAAGGATTAATCAAGTAAGTGCTTAGATGGACTTCCCTGGGAAACTAAAACAGGCTCAAATGAAGTTGACAAAATAAAGACTCACATGAAAGACTGTAAGATAAATCAAACAAAGAAAACAAGAAAGAAAAATAAGGAAAGGAAGGAAAAAAGAGATGTTGGTAATTCAATCTGATCATTACCTTTGCAATAGATATTGGGATTTAGGAAACCGTCTCCGCTGACAGGTTTCTATGGAGTTCCCTACAAACAGGAGACCGCCCCGTTAAAAGGTCCATTGTGATTGGCTGACAGTGTGAAGAGCATACAAGACCCCGACTGGCCACTGAAGAACTAAACCCAGCTAACCTTCAACAGTACTCATTCTGTTGAGCTGTCTTACCGCTTTGAACATCGAAACAACTGAACAGATGAGAGCATGACTGCTGAAATACAGGGGCCCACATATCCAGTCCTCTTAGATTTCTTCTGGTGGGATAAGACAATGAACATATCTCTTTCAGACATCAGAAAGTAACATTCAGAATAACTCTTCTCTGTCTGTCTGTTTGTCTGTCTTTTGGTCTCCTCAGTGGTGAGCTGGTGACTGAGGTAATGCAGAGTGTTGTGTATTGTGCTGCAAGGAAGAAAGCATCAGTCTAGTAGATAACACCTCTTCCTCCTGCAAAGAAATGAAGTGGAGAAAATGGACGAGGAGGTGCATCTCCTGTGGACGATGATGTGGTGCAGGACAACCAAGGGCCACCTCTCCACTAGCCGCCATCAGAGCTGATACCACTTCTTATCTTTATATTTCAGCATCATCTAACAGAGAAAAGGAGAAGAATAAAACAAGATTCAGCATGGGACTCAAATGGACAAATCCCTTATCAAATCATGGTTCCCAGATTGAGCCCGAAACCTGCACTCAACAAGGTAAACTCCATCCAGACTCCCACAAACGTTCAAAACCGTATTTAAGAGGAAAGAGGATGAATACTAGCTGAACCCGGGTTTGTCCCTCAGGTACTCCCCCGGGGGATTCGCCTTACATCATGAGCGTGTTTAGAGAAGGAGTCAGCGCTGGCCAACATGGCTGCAGTTCTGTCCTCCAGCTCTCCCAGCTTCTGCCCCCTCTCGTCCAGGGCTATCCGGGCACGGGCCAGGTCCCCAACGACCCCAGAGGCTGCCCCCTTCATGCCCTCCATGCTCTGGGGCCCAGGGATGTGCTGCGCCAGGCTACGAGAGGCCTTACCCGCTGCAATCTCACCAACTATACAGAGAGAGAAAAACAAAGACAAAGCCCAAAAAGATGTGGCTTTATTATAGCAATCCCATTGTTTATTCCCATTAGGAGAATGTCATTAATAAACATAAGGCCAAACATGGTTAAGATGTTGTCTATGACCAAATCGGACGTGTCGTTTAAACACTCTAGAAGACGTGCAAATCTACAGATGTCAAGGTTTCCACAGATTGGGTTGTTCAATTGGCTCTCGCTTGGCCAGCCTGAGCGAAGCATTTACTCACGGGTTTCAAAGGTTAACTCAATGTTTGCTGGACCATGTAAGCGTAGCCGGCAAAAAAGATCGTATGTCTCGTACCGAGTGAATGACTGACTTCCCCTTGCTAAATTGAGAAGTGCTTAGGTAGGCGGCCAACCGAACAATAGATCCCGCGCTTGAGGCTCGTCATCATCAATAGATTATGCATAAGTATATGTTCAGGATAAACAAACACTACTAGCTACATTATAGTAAGACTGAAATAAAACAGTTTACGGTTATATTGCGACTATTTCTGGTGGACTTTCAAAGTACGCATCCATACTTTTTGGGGTAATATGTTTAACCCCTTAGGGCATTTAAACATTAGGGGATTCCACAAATATGTAATCTTTTCACTTGACAAATAGTCAGTTATTTTCACCTATATTAATAGTTGTATTTTGTATGTTGTATCAATGTCATTCACAAATTTGAAAAAACTTGTTATGCAATGAAATTTAATTAAATAGCTTTGGCAGTGTAAAGTTTCAGTCTCGCTAGCAATTGTTCAATTCTTAAGACTATACCAGGCAGTAAATTAGGAGATACTAGAAAGCCTATTACTGGCTATTAAGCTGTTAAAACAGCCAGTGGCAAAAGCCATACAATACATAGATGCCATTTGTGGTGGAGGTAAACTTAATAGGAAAGATTTGTCAGTTTTCTTTGTAAAGCACATTGAATTGCTTCTATGATTGAACTTGCTTGCTTGCTAACACAATGCTTAATGGTGTCTAGCGAAAAATTCTAATTTGTTACAATGACAAAATAATCAAATGTCGTGACACTATACCGACACCCAGTAAACGCATATCTCCTGGCATAGTGGTTAAAGTACCCTCATGTGGAAGACCCAGGTTGGAATCCAGTGACGTCAAAATCATTCACCACTTCTAATTGCAGGCTGGCTGATCTAGGCTTGTCTGGATCCTTTTCAGATTTTTTCAAGCAGAGAGGATTCATACACTAATGTGCAGTCCCCTCAAAGCAAATTCCTTTTTTTTGTTTTGTTTTGTTGTTCACTGAAGACATTTGGGTTTAAGATCAAAACATGAGTATGAGACAAGAGTTCAGAATTTCAGCTTTAATTTCCTGGTTTTCACATCTAGATGTGTTATACAACTCAGGACATACCAGCTTTTATTTGAACCCACCAGTTTTTCAAATGAACCAAACTATTGGAACATGTGACTGACAGATGTTTCTTGTTGCCCAGGTTGATTGTTCAAACATTAAATAGCTCTGCATGACTAGTCTAAGTTTCCATCCTTGGTTTAAACCTATAAAGACCATTTCTTTATTAGAAAATTAAAGAGGATAGACCAACATGAAGACCAGGGAGCTGTCTATGGGAGAAAAGCAAGCCATTGTCAAGCTGAGAAAATAAGTCAAATCGACCATAGCCCTTGGACAAACATTGGGCATAACAAGCACAACAATTTGGAATGTCCTGAAAATGAAATAAACTACTGGTGTACTGAGCAACAGACGTCGAACAGGTCGGCCAAAAAAAGCAACAGTAGTTGATGGCAGAAATATCGTGAGAGCTGTGAAGAAAACCCCCAAAACATCAGTAAGTGACATCACCAACAACCTCCACAGTGCAGGGGTGAAGGTATCACAATCCACTGTTCGAAAAAGACTCAGAGAGCAGAAATATAGAGGCCACACCACAAGATGCAAACCACTCATCAGCAGTAAGGCCAGATTGAAATTTGCAAAAAAGTACAGAGATGAGACGCAAAAGTTCTGGAACACAATCTTATGGACTGATGAGACAAAGATTAATCTCTACCAAAGTGATGGAAAGGCCAAAGTGTGGAAAACGAAAGGAGAACAGCTTATGATCCGAAGCATTCAAGCTCATCTGTGAAGCATGGTCATGGCTTGGGCGTGCATGGCTGCTTCTGGAACAGGCTCATTAATATTTATCGATGATGTAACTGATGGTGTTAGCAGCAGAATGAATTCAGAAGTGTACAGAAACATTTTGTCTGCCAATTTATGGAGAAATGCATTGAAACTAATCGGGAGGAAGTTCATCATGCAGCAAGACAATGACCCAAAGCACACTGCCAAAAAAACCAAGGACATTATCAGGGGAAAAAAGTGGAAGGTTTTAGACTGGCCAAGTCAATCACCTGACCTTAACCCAATAGAGCATGCATTTCACCTCGTTAAGAGGAGACTGAAGGGAGAAACACCCCTAAACAAACAAGAACTGAAAGAAGCTGCGGTAAAAGCCTGGAATAGCATCACAAGTGAAGAATGCAACAGTTTGGTGATGTCGATGGGTCGCAGGCTTGATGCAGTTATTGCAAGTAAAGATTATGCCACCAAATATTAAATGTTATGTTCTTTTTGATTATTTGTTCCATTACATTCGCTCACCTAAAAATGTTTTGGTCTAATACAAACGATCACAGCATGATATGTCCTAAGTTGTTTAACACATCTAGATGTGAATACCAGTAAATTAAAGCTGAAAGTGTCTCATACTCATCTTTTGGTCTTGAACCCAAATGTCTTCAGTGACTAACAAAAACAAAGGAATTTGCCTTGCCGTTCCATTTCTTTTGGAGGGGACTGTATTTCACCTTCAGGAAACCAGAGCTATGGACATAAACTAACATTTTCTGATCCTCCTTTTGCGTGACTGATTAATTAAAGTCACTGATTGGGTACAGTAGGGACTGCCCGCACCAAAAACCTTCCAATCCTCCAAAAATGAGAAGCCCATTCCTAACTAAATGTGAGGATTTGGGTGGGATGTCACTTACAGAGGTCTTCTCTATCCAATGACTGAGCTCCTCCCCCAAACAAGCCCTTGAAGAACCCTCTGTTTGGTGCCTCAGGTGTCTCCACGGGTGTGAACAACTCTCCCATCATCTCCTAGAGGGGTTGGAGCAGCATGGCACATGTTAAAACAAAACAGTGTCCACAAACCAAAAATGTCCTGTCTTGACGTCACACTGGCACAAACCCATGCATACTCGTACTTGTAGATTGTCGCAGGTCTCTTGGCTGTATGTGATCCTCTGTATCTCCGTGGGGGAGACGAGGTATAGAGCTTGGCCTAGGTTGGAGAAGCAGAAGGTCCGGGCTATCCTCATATCGGTCAGAGGAAGGTAGTTTACATCCAGGAGCGGTCTTAGACTGGGCAGACTGGGATAGATGGAGAGAGACAAAGAAAGTGTAGCAGCTGTGTAGTATACAACCACTGCCTCAATCAACCCCCAGAGATGTCACTGACAGTACATCCAAAACCATACAGTATCCTGATTGTCCCTTTAAGAAGACATACAGTAACCTGACTGGCCCTTTAGGAGAACCTACAGTATCCTGACTTGGCCATTAGGAGAACCTACAGTATCCCGACTGGCCCTTTAAGAGGACATGTAGTATATTGACAGGTCCTTTATGGGTACATACTATATCCTGAGTGGTCCTTTGAGTGTACCTCAGAGTCATGATGTGTCCGTTGGCACAAAAGCAGGCAAGGCAGAGTCCAGCAGCCATCTGCACCACATCAGCTCTCAACACGAAGGAACTCTCTGTGATGTTGTGTTTGAAGCAGTGGGACTGGGAGGGCAGACCCAACACTGCGGCCTGTTTCTCTGAACACACCACAGCATACTGGCTGTCCTGACCCTCCTGGGTGGGGGGTGGAGAGGCCGGCCGGCGCCGCCTCGCCTTCTCCTTCTCCTCGTCCGGGGCGTTGGGCTCCGACCATGGCTCGTAAGAAGGAGGGACAATCACCCCAAGGGAGTCCAGGAAGGCCATGGTCAAGACACCTCCTTTTAGTCTGACCAGAGTACCTACAGACAAGATCCACTTAGTGCTTTATAATGCATCACAAGTCCATTCATAACACCAAATGAGCTAAGCTGAGTCTGGTGCCAAGAGAACGGAGATACCCCTTAGGAAGTTTCTAACTCCCAATTCCACTTTCTCTGGCACAAAAAAAAACATAATCCCCCCCAAAAAATCCATTCCTATGTTATTTTGTTAATACGTAATTTGCTGACAACCTGAAATTAACTTGCTGACCACAAGTGGTCTCGAACCACAGGTTTGGAATTACTGCTTCTAATGAAATGAAACAGACCAATTTTTGGAACATTTGTGGGACCATGTGTAAGCCGCAAACTACTCCATCCAGTTCCAATCAGATGTGGCTACCACAGCAATGGCTCCAGTGTGACTAGCTATGCTTTAGAACTACAAAATGGCCCCTCATTCATTGTAACTGCCGTGACTACTCCACGTACAAGACCTAAAAAACAGTTTGGTCATTATAGCGGACGGGATGAAGTTTGAGACTTGAGCACTTACCACAAGGCGAGACTCCGACAGGCTCCTGCAGCCTCTGGTCCCCCGAGGGTGGCAGGCTGAGGGCCAGCACTAGCAGGGTGCCTTGGGTTGTGCCCACCCAGAGGCTGGGGCTGGGGCTGCCACTGCTGTCCGTCTTCCTGGGGAAACTCTCCATGAAGTGGATGGAGGAGATGGCCTCACGAGACTCCCTCTCTATACTGGTGACACTGGAGCTCCTCGAGCGGCTGAACGAACTGTCCTTGGCATCTGCGAGGACGGTGTACCACAACAAAACAGAGAATTGAGGGGTAATATATGATATAGTTGGAATAGGAAAAACTGAAAATAGTTGTAGTTAATAGCCCGTGGACACACCAAATGGAAGCGTAGGACTCCGTACTTCACGCTGAGGCACTGAAATTGAGTCTTACGGAGTCTTAAGAGCAAGTTGGTTATACAGACATGCATCCAAGCTTGTTACTATAAGGAAAACCTTCACATGTCTTCGCAATACACACAAGGAGTAGCGCATGAACCACCCATCTTAAGGACTAAAGAAGAACCAAATAAAGGCGACTGCACTGAACCTGTGTGGTGTTTCATCACCATAAGATTACCGAAGGTCTTGTGGTCCTTATGTTTTTAAAAGTTGAAATATGCGCTTTGTTTTCTGATGAGTGCGGTACCCACATCCCCTCCAGTAGCACCCAGGCCATTTGACCAAAGAAGGTGCGTTCTTAATGTGAAACCTCCCAAAACAGGCCATACCATGAGCAGTTAGTGTCTAACCTGCGGTAGGAATGTCTGTTTGAATAGCTAAATGTTAAACGCATTTGTTGCATTCAGAGGAGCAAGACTCTTATGAGAAAAGCAAGATTTTTAGTACCGTGCAGACCAGCTTACTGTATAATTAAGTACAGACAATTCAGTCA
Source organism: Esox niger (assembly GCA_016801105.1). Taxonomy (NCBI): domain Eukaryota; kingdom Metazoa; phylum Chordata; class Actinopteri; order Esociformes; family Esocidae; genus Esox; species Esox niger. The sequence continues at coordinate 229,145 of JACXGJ010000020.1, read as the reverse complement.
GTAGGTCAGTGAAAGATCAATGTAAAAAATTAGTCTGGACACCTAATCAGTATTGGTGGGGGTTAGTATCAGCCCCAGCTTTCCCACCACAGCCCAAATCAATGTCACAGCACCCCATTGCAAAACTACTTTTGACCTGGGCCCCAAGCGGGACCTGGTATAAAGCAGTGACCTACACAGGACCCACAGCGCCATTCAGATGCAGACCACGTGACTCATCCACTCACTGAGGTCAGGGACTAGGTGAGTAAACTGACGAAACTGTGGCTTCCTGGTCTCATTGTCTTCTTTCACAGAACCCAAGCACTTTGTTTTCAGGAGATGGCGCTTGTGGTGCACCCTCTCCTCTGCTCACAGAGACGACGAGGGCAAGCAGAAAATACATGAGTCTCAGGTTACCGGATAGCGGCATTTTCATTTCGCAATTTCACAAGGCCACGTTTTACTCACAGGTTATGCTACACACATCCTGGTGGAACCAGCCTGATCCAACCATTCTTTTGAACAATGCCCGTTTGTCTCATTTAGTGGAGTATGATTTATTATGGGTTCGATTCCCAGTCAACCTGTGCTTTTACTACTGCATTGGAGCTCTAAACACAAACATTAATGTAAATGCAGCCATGTATATCAGACTGGTTCCCCTAGGCCAGGGATAAACTCTGACTCAACTCACTGAAAATGGGAAGTTTGCTGTATTTTAGAATGGAACACTACCTGAAGATAAAAGGTCTCTGAAGACTGTAAATACAACTCAAAGTTAAGGGGCTTACCCTGGTCTGTCTTTTGCTCTGTAGATGAGCTAATTTTTCTTGACATCCTGGCTGCAAGAAAAAAATAATAATAATAAAATAAAACATAACCTCTTTCCACATTAACACAGGCAAATTGATTATTAAAGTGTAAAAACTGGCCACAAAAATGCTATTCATTTTGATTGCTTGCAGCAAATTGTGTATTCCTTCATTCTTTGGCAAAAAGCTTGAGAGGAGAATTAGCATTGATACTCAAAGAACAGTGAAGAATTAGCATTGATACTCAAAGAACAGTGAAGAATTAGCATTGATACTCAAAGAACAGTGAAGAATTAGCATTGATACTCAAAGGAGAGTGAAGAATTAGCATTGATACTCAAAGAACAGTGAAGAATTAGCATTGATACTCAAAGGAGAGTGAAAAAGAAAAAGTAGCATTGATACTCAGGAGAGTGGATAATTAGCATTAAATACCCAGATGAGAGTGGATAATTAGCATTAAATACCCAGATGAGAGTGGATAATTAGCATTAAATACCCAGAGGAGTGGATAATTAGCATTAATACTCCAGGCTACAAGGAATAAAGTATGTCAGCTCAGTCAACAGGAGCTAAGCATTATTGCAACACACACACACGCACGCACACGCACACGCACACGCACACGCACACGCACACGCACACGCACACGCACACGCGCACACACGCACACACGCACACACGCACACACACACACACACACACACACACACACACACACACACACACACACACACACACACACACACACACACACACACACACACACACACACACACACACACACACACACACACACACACACACACACACACACACACACACACACACACACACACACACACACACACACACACACACACACACACACACAC
>JACXGJ010000020.1:0-227376 GCA_016801105.1 Esox niger | reverse complement strand
ACACACACCCTGCAATGTGAAACAAAGAGGTAGACTCAGAATGAATATTGGATTTTGGTCACTGTTACAATAGGAGACTGGAAGAGAGGAGAAGTCATTAAATTGAATAGTCAAGTACCAGGGCCCCTGTAATAGGGCATTTTAATTCATCATAATGACCAACAATTGTATTATTCCAATAAATATTCTAATTCACCCAATATCACAACATTGTTAGTGGTAAGAGACGGTCAGAATTACTATACATTTGAACCAGCATATATGTGCACTTACGGATTTAACAGCTTTATAAGGAAAAACCAATCTTTACATTTTATACTAGTTCTCATTTCGAAATGACAGGTATGATAAGGTTTTTCCTCTGGTGCAAAAAGCATAGTAAACCTGGTCCTATGAGAAACAAGCGCAGACCGCTCTAACTGTCATGAGCTTTACAAAGCACAGAGGAACACAGGAATAGAACATCAGCCGCCTGAAGATTGACAAGAACCCCCAGTCAAGGGCATGTATATTCCCCCATCATCATCATCAACATCAGCACAGAACGTGCCGGCGGTCATGTAGGATTAGGTCCCAGCCCTGGTTAGAAGCCCAGTAAGGACGGTCAGATAGAAAGCAGTAGAGTTCATAGCACATAGATTATACACTACCAAAGTCATTGGCAACCGTCTTGGAAAACCGCCTGCTTTTGGACTTCACTGCAAACGTGTTTTAAAAAGACAAAAGCAAGTGTCAAACGTCATTGCATTTCCCATGGCCAGAACTTTTGGAAGGAATGACACTTAGTGTATTTTATTAGATGTATCAGTGTAATACAGTACCCTTCTCTATGAACCTTTGCTGTTTGTGTTCATCGTCTGAATTGAAGGGCGATGTGGAGCCTATATTGTAACAACAAAAACTTCAATGGACATCAACGGTTTCAACACTCCGTTAGAGACTTGATACCCAAAACATTTTTTTTACAAATAAAAAGGTTGACTGCATTTTGTATTGTACAGTAAAACAGATAATGAATTGTTACCTGACGTCGGTGATTTGTTGCTTTTCTCCTCGGTAGCAGTGTTCCCATCATTGTTGTCACTGAGAGCTGTGAAGAACAGACATGTCTAAGAACAAAATGTCTTCTACATTTGAAGACTGTTGCTCACCATTAACTAGAACTGAAGTGAGTCCAAGAGATTCATAGAAATCTTAGACGTAACAGTAACTATGGTGTGAGCTGATTAATATTACCAGACTAAGGCAATTTTCAATGACTGCAATGTTTTCCCCGTTCCTCCGGTTCATATACTTAAAGTGACAACGAAAATATATCGTCATAGTGCATAAAAACAAATGCTGACTTAAAGAGGGTAAAAAGAATCTTAAATGAGAGAGAGATTGAAGGAAAGAAAGAAAAGTATATTGATGATGATAAATGAGATGACTTACGGGAGTTGGAAGAACGATAAGTCTGTTTCACAGACTTACAAAAGATAGAAAGGCGGGACATGTAAGACGTCACAGACCGAATGTCTTTGTCTTTACAAAGCCACAGAGGGAGAGAGCAAAGAAAGGTGAGACAAAACAATGAGGACAAAATAATGAGAAATCATAAAAAAGCCAAAAAGCCAAAGAACTCATGGGCTAGGAACTGGATTATTTTCCTAATGAATACAAGATAGTGAGACTACTGTGAAGGTGTTTGTAATACAGGAGTACTAAATCCAGTGCTGAACCTCAGAAGGTTCCCTTATCCAAATATGAAATGGATTAACACAAAGAACAGCATGACTGTTAAGAGCACAAGTGAAATAAATTGTAAACATACAGTATACACAACCATTAAAAATGTTGGGGTCACTTAAAATCCATGAAAACAACGTGTAATGAGTTTGAATAGGTAAAATAGCAAAATGAATAGGAAATACTGTCACTGTTATGCTTAGAAATAATGATTTTTAATTGAAAGAATTATTGTTCTACCAACTCGGCTCATAGAATCCTCCATTTGCATCAATTACAGCCTTGCAGACCTTTGGCATTCTAGTTGTCAATTTGTTGAGATAATCTGAAGGGATTTCACCCCATGCTTCCTGAAACAGCTCCCACAAGTTGGACTGGCTTGATGGGCACTTCTTCCATACCATACGGTCAAGCTGCTCCAACAACAGGGTTGATATCCGATGCCTGTGCTGCCCACTCCATTATAAACAGAATACCAGTTAACTGATTCTTACCTAAATAGTTCTGGTCTAATTTGGAGCTGTGCTTTGGTTCATTGTCCTTTTGTAAGAGGACACTGGCTCCAATCAAGCACCATCCACAAGGTATGGCATGACATTGCAAAATGGAGTGCTTTTCTTTCAAAAACAAATGACCCCAAAACGATAAGAGTACATAAATAGAGTGACTCTCAAAAGTAATCACTTCTCCACATTTTATTGCATTACATCATGATGTCAGAATGGATTTATTTTTCTGCCACTGATCAACAAAGGGAAATACATAATATACTCTATACTCTATCTCAATAATGGACTGTGCTCCAGAGGATATTCACAGCCTTGGAAATGTTCTCATATCCTACCCCCGATCAGTGCTTGGAAATGTTCTCATATCCTAACCCGATCGGTGCTTGGAAATGTTCTCATATCCTAACCCGATCGGTGCTTGGAAATGTTCTCATATCCTTCCCCCGATCGGTGCATGGAAATGTTCTCATATTCTACCTCCAATCGGTGATTGGAAATGTTGTCATATCCTTCCCCCGATCGGTGCTTGGAAATGTTCTCATATTCTACCTCCAATCGGTGATTGGAAATGTTGTCATATCCTTCCCCCAATCGGTGCATGGAAATGTTCTCATATCCTTCCTCAGATTGGTGCCTAGAAATCCTCTCATATTCTACTTCCGATTGGTGCTTTTGAAGAACCTTACTCCTGATTTGCTTTGAATGTCCCCTTTCCCATTACATAGTTTTTGTTATGATTTGTAAAGACAAAACGCCCAATGAAAGCCATTTTGATTTCATGTTATAACGCTACAAAATATGGAAAGGTCCAAGGGGGTTAATACTTTGAGAACAACTGCACACACGCACACGCACAGAATGCAGAACAAGACAGACGGAGTGTAGAATGACGTGGCAGGAAAAGAAATGCTACCCCAAAGGAACACCAAGCATGAAGCCTGTACGTGACACAAACAGCCAAAAGCAGGATGCTAATAGAGTGCAGGCAGATCCCATACAGGTTGAGCATCTACCGAGCCTCTGAACAGGTGGACAGCCCACCAGTGGTGCCCCCTGTTGACAGAAGGCTGCTACTGCAGGAGGTGGGGCATTCCAGGAGGGACGCCTACTGGCTACCAAGAGTCCTCCTTCTCTAGCGTAATGACATTGGACATTAGACCATACCTTTAGAGTCCACGACGCAAATCACATTCATCAACTGCCAAAAATGACCAGCTATTATTCTACAGAACATACTCAAGACATCCCTTGCTGCTTAAAAACACACTTCCATTTCTGCGAACGCATTCCTCAGCCGACCCAACGGATTGTAAAGATGTGAGATTGTCCGGGAACCGCTCACCTCCAGATGGCTGCCGCGTCTTCCTTGGTGACCGGGGCTGTCTCTGGTAGGGCTCCGAGGGACTGTAGAGCTCCGACAGGCCCATGTTCAGGAGGAGGGTCTTCTGTAGGTAGTCCACCACCGCCAAGCCGTTGCTGTTACCGAACGCCACACTGTGAGGAGAAACGACAACGTTATGGTGCTGACTGGACCGCTGTCATCTGAAGTTTTTCTATAAGCAACCCAAAGGGAAACGGTTTTTAACATGTATGTAAGTATGCCGTTTGTGTCAGATCTCTGTCTAAATACAACTGCAGATGATGTGTCGAATGTACATCTTAGCAGTCAAGAATATGGCCGTTTGCTCTGGCAATCAGACTGACAATTACTGAGGTTGATAGAGTGATGGATGCAGACAGGCAGACTGAGAGACGGAGCAACTTACAGGCCATACGAGGAATTCACGGCCAGACTGGTGATTTGCTGGGGGGGTTCGCCACTGACCCAGACCAGCTGAACAACCAGGTCCACCTGGTAACCTGGAGATTGCTTCAGAGGGGAACTTCGGACTCTTCAGGGAAACAACACACGAGGATCAACAACTCATTGTCATCTGAGCCCTTTGTGGATGAAACAACTTCAAGAAAACGTTACTGTGTGGTTCGTACTTGAGGCATGGCACGTTATCCCGGGGCCCTTCATCGGTGGTGGACTGTTGGGTCTCAAAGGGATCTCTCTCCTGGCTCGGGCTAGCAGAAGAGTAGGGGGCTGGAGTGGAGGGGGTGGGAGGATAATCTGCTGGGTCTGGGGAATCCACATCATTCAGCTCGCACTGCATACGCACCTCCAATAGCTGAGGAGAAAGAGACAACAGTGGTCGTTCGATCGTTTTTTTTTTTTACTCGTTTTATTCCGTAGACGCTCTTGTGTTCAGCTAATTGTGTTCATAAAATCGAGTCACGAACGAGGGAACACGGGAAAAGGTCGATCGGATGATTTTAGAGGTCGGACGATGCACTGGCATCACACGGAGAAAGGGGTTGCTATGGTTACCTGCACCACCTCAGTGGTGATTTCCAGTTTGCTGAACCTGTAGACGATGACGTGGGCGGAGACACCGGCCACACACAACATCCTGCTCTCCGGGCACCACGACAGGGACTGGATGGCGAACGGGTCCTCGTCAACTATCTCGGTGTTCTGCTTCTCCTCCCTGGAGCCCTTCAGAGACCTCTCAAACACCTTGGCAGTCTTCAGTTTGTACAGTACTTGAAGCATTACTAGGAAAGGGATATTATAATGAACTGTCAGCCAGGTGTCATTGGTCTTAAGCGCAGCCTAAACACAGGGTCTAAAACCCCATGTACACGGTGGCCCTCTTATTTCAATCAAATCAATGGACACTCACTTGCAGAAGCATCCCAAAACTTGATTGATCCATCAGCGTGTCTGTTCATGGCAAAGAAGGAAAATGGCTAAAGCTTTTTCGGTTAACATGTATGCCAAATACATATTTGTGATTCAGATTAAGTTAGGTGAGTATTGCTCAACCAGACCTAGAAGAATTATAGTGGTGAATTCCAGGGTGTCTGAGGTTGTTTCCATCCCAGTCTTTAGGTAGGTACTCACCCAGTTACGATGATCTCAGGGTAGCTCAGAGTGCCTTGGCCCCAGTTACCACCACTGATTGGCCATTCCTGGAAATACCAAACAAAGCAAATGGCATTTACTATATAACAACATAAGGGTTATTCCCATGAAATACAATTCTTTATTTCAATACTATGTCCTTGAGTGTGTAAGTTATATTGCAATATACGACCGTTTTCTAAAGGAGGAAAACATTACCTTTTTACTGTAACCTTGTCTCTTTTGCCGGGAGCCCACAGAGTAAAGTGCAGGTATGAGTTCAGGAGGGCAGTCGGCAAAATACTCCACACACGTCACTGGGGACTCGTGGATTGACAGAGGGTACGGGTTCTCAAATATTGGGTACCTGTTAATCAAAAGGCAACAGGCTCTGGTTGTATGATACATAGATTTAGAAGAGGATTACTTTATTGTTCGAAGTACACAAATGTCCAGTGAAACTTTTAACAAATCCATATTCCAAACCTTTCCATCTACTAAATGTAAAAGTGCAAACAGGAGTTGTAACATGTAGAATAATGACAATACTTACCCAATTTGACCAAGGTCGATTACAACCATATCCTTTTCCAATAGGACCACAACCGCATAAGGCTCCTGGAAGTCTGAGCAAAGGAGACCAGAAAACAATGAAATGAAAGAAATCCTAACAACAGTGTTATATATGGAACCATTAAGCTATTCAGGTGTTTCACTATCCAACTTAAATTGCAAATGTTTTAAAGCTTGCTTCCCTCATAGATTATACTAAATGTATACAGCAGAGCTCTACATTGCCATAATTTCACTTATTTGAATATGCAACAAAAAATGTCTGGCGAAAATAAGTCGCTTTGCCCAGCATGTTGCTTATCCAGTCTATGTATTTGATCATAAGCTGAGAAGAGCCATGCCTGTGTGCAATCTCTAAACATTACCTCAACAATTATACCTGCTACACAGCAAATGTAAACCCGAATTAGAACATAATTTGGACCCATTTGTATAAAATACTAACAGCAAAAGTTACATTTATCAAAGACCACACATTTCTATTTTTGCTAGAAGCACAATGAAAATAACCTCTTTTTTTTAGGACATATACACTGAAAAATAAGAAAATTTTCAAGACAGTTTTTTTTGTTCTGATGTGATTGAGTTATGCTCTGCCATTTTGTTGCTTCTTTGAGAGTCTTTTAATATTATAAGATAACACTCCCCGTAAGTACTTGTCCCGGAAAAAGGTGACTGAAAAAAACATAATTTGAAAAATTGTATTTCATGGGCTTAATTAAGTTTAGTAACCTAGGCATATTGGTATAAAACTGTATTTTAGATCATTTAGAGAATGTTATACAAAAACAGTGCTTTACAGTGTTTACGTGACAGTGCTATACTGTAACTTGCCATTTGGATACAGTGGTTATGTATCAGTGCTATACTTTAACTCACCATTTGGATATGGTGTTTCACAGAGCGTTAGGAAGTCTACAATGGGATAGTCCATCTCCAGGACGGTGGTACTCTTCCCGTGCATCACTGTAAGACAGGCTCTCCTGCAGCCTGTGTCATAGGACAGGCCTCCAGACATTACCATGAAGGCGTCCCTGGATAACAAAAATGCATATTTTATAATTAAATCGCATAATCAAGCGTGTTGTCAGGCCCCAGACGGTACACTGAGTGGGACTCAGGAAAAGATGGATCACAAGGCCAAACTTATTGACTGATTATTAGGTGAATGAAATGCTCACCCAGCTCTGGTTGTTTTGTATTCCACTTTAAGGATAGGCTTGCAGGGTTCTGGCTTCTTTCCATCCTTGGGCTGCTTACCTGCAAGGAAATTATGCACAAAAGAACAGTATAAAACATGAATGGAATAAAGTTGAACCTTCAGTTTAACAAGTTGTTGGAATTCTGTTCTTTACATCCATCTTTGTTTCCACTGAGTGCTATAATTGTGAAGTGGAAGCATCTAAGAGCAACAACAGGCCAGACACAAATTGGTAGACCTCCCAAACTCACAGAGTGGGGTCACCAAATGCTGAAGCGCATAGTGCTTATAAACTGTCTCTGGAGGCAACATCAGCACAAGAACTCTGTGTCAGGAGCTCCACAAAATGGTTTGCCATGGCCGAGCAGCTCTACACAAGCCTCACATCAAAACCAATGCCAAGCGTCGGCTGGAGGGGTGAAAAGCACACCACCACTGGACTCTGGAGCAGTGAGAACCTGTTCTCTGGAGTGATTTTATTAGGATCCCCATTAGCTGATTCAAAAAACACCAGCTACTCTTCCTGGTCTCCACACAAAAACACATAACAAAAAAACAAGAAACCAGGCAAGCCTAGTTCAGCCGGCCCACAATAAAAATTGTTGCCCTCTTGAGATTTGAACCCAGGTCACCCACATGGAAGCCTGTGTCGTTAACCATTACACCACAGAGCTATACCTTTGACAGGAGTCAGTATAGCCTCTTGTGTCTACCCTGAAGAAATCTGCTTTTGCCACTGGCTGTTACAACAGCTAATTGGCCATTTTTTTATGATATTGATACAGTTAAACTGACCAACGTTTCTTACTAAGTTAACCTCCACCAGAAATAGTGTCTATGAACTGTATGGCATTTGCCACTGGCCGTTTTAACAGCTCATTAGCCAGTAAAAGGCTTACTAGTATCTACTAACTTCCTAAGAATATTCATAAGAATCATATTAGCAATTGCTAGCGAGAGTGAAGATGACATTTTCCATGCCAGAAAAAGTCGCAGTACAAACAAATACATCATCTTGTCCATGAGAAAAGTTAGCAGCGTCCAAACCACTTTGGGCCTGTGCTTTTATGTCCAAGTACAACAGAACGTACCGTGCGGTGTGATTGTGATCACAGGCTTGGTGGGGACCCGTACATTCCATGTTGTTAGAGTTCCATCTGAGTGGCTGCAGGTGAACTGTTTACCTTCATGGTGCCAGGCAACAGAATGGATGGCCTGGAGCAGAATACAGAGGGACATATACAGCGCGTAGTTAATGGTCATTTCATAGCACATCGGATAAGTAAGTAAACCCAACGGGTCCTATCTTCACAGCAATGTGAACAAGATTTCTAATCCAGTTTAAAAGATTGGGTATTGGAGCTACTGGCTTTTGGGTCGTGTTGTCGGCTTTATGCACCTGTCATTTCTGTATTAACTGTAGTTCCAGAGAATAACAGTGACTGTGATAGTATAGAACGCTCATAAAGTCGCTACCAAAAACTCCAAACATAGTTGTTACTGACAAGGATAGTCTTTTCCCTTGGAGAAAACATTTTCTGTACCTATTGTAAATTCCATTATATCACTTGTTTGCCTTGTCTGCCATTTTTTATTTGTCAATAAAACTCATGAATGCAACTGTTAGTAACATTTACTGCACAGTTGGTTAGGCTGGGTGTTTTTTAAAAGCACTTAGTGACAACTGCTGATGTAAAAAGGGATTTATAAATACATTTGATCGATTGATTTGTATAGAGAATCTGTATGTAAATAAAGTCTGATTTTTTTGTTTTCATGTCAGGCTGTATGTCAATAAAAGGTGAACATTTTGAAAGGAGGTAGTGTTTTTTATACGCACAGTATGTATTTTGATTGTAGCCCTGTTTATGATGAAAAGATAATGGCAAGACACTTTATTGCAAGGCAAAATATTAAAGCTGGACATGCAGATGAATGAAAGTGATATTAATGAAACTGCTGGTGTCTTGGGACTGATGGGGTTACATAAACACCATTATTAAAAAAGATCTCCAAAACATTCTCCTCCCTCTCCCAAGTGCATTGTTAAATAATCAATCTGAATAAAAACAAAAAAGACACATTACTTGCAAATCAAGATAATATATTTTGAATTTTGCATGAACAAAATAGCCCCAGAACAAACATCAGTAATGTATTATGGAAAATAGTCCCATGTGCATCTACTACTAATGTACTTTAGTCCATCATCTAAAGGAAACATAGAAACACACCTTACCTCGTCATAATTGTAACGGTAGTCAGCTTTTTTGGATTTCAGGTCCCACAACACCACGGTCCCACATTCAAAACCAATCAAAATCTTCCAAAAGAAAAGAAAAAAGAGAATAATTTCCTTTTTCAGCACAGAATTTTTAGTACCGGGATTTCCCATTTATAAACTGTGGCTTATACAGGGATTTTGAAAACCTTTTCAACCACAGCGATTAAAGTTCACATTCTTTAAACCGTTTCCACCAACAAACTTTTTCACAGATTTGCTTGACGACGTAGAGGCCTCAGAAAGTCATGGAGCACATATGATGCAACTGGGGTTACAGTGATTTCCAAAACATATTCTTCAACAAATTAATTATGCTAGCGCCCAATGACAGATGTTTTATATTAATGCACAATGTGTGTACGAGTCATAATTCTGCAGACAGAATTTGTATATGGGTGTGGTTAATTCTCTGGTTTGTATACATACAAAGCTGTCAAATAAATAGTGCGGCTTATACACGTTTTGAAAACTGCCCACTGACAACATTTTCTGAATAAAGTTACTACCTTGCCTTCGTCCATTGGGTTATCACTGATGTGGACCACAGGCCCAGGATGAGTCTTGGAGGACCTGAAGGGGAATTGGGAGTGGACAAAAAAAGCTAACTTGTAACATTCCCATATTTCACTGTCCGTTTATTTTAAACAGTGCACTACTCTACTTTCTGTTAAAATGAAATAGTCCTACATTTCTTGATGTAGTATACTACTTTTTAACTAGGGCCTTTAGGGAATAGGTTGAAAATTGGAGTAGTCAAAGAAGCCCAAGCATTACATTGACATTGTTGTTAATAATTACACTATACAGTTTTAATGAAGGTTTCTGTAATGGGGACCAGTGCGAATCAAACCCGAAACTCTAGGGATGCATGCATGTACCAAATGAGCAGGACAAAAGATAAAGAGAGAGAAGAGAGATAGTTAGAAAGACTTACAGTTCAATGGCTTTGTTCCACATGATAACATAGCCTGAGAGTGTGAAGGACTCAACATTTACGATGTGGATGTTTCCTTTCTCTGAGCCAATGTACAGCCATTTACTCTGGAAGGGCAGGTGACAAAACGTGATCCTGTAGGGGCAAAGGGTACATTCATACAGTCACTTTGTAAAGCATTCAGCCCATTCATTTTCTAAACATTATGGGGTGATCTTCAGGTCTCCCCATAGATGATCCATGAGATTCAAGTCCAATCTTTGGCTAAGCAACAAAAAGAAATTCACAGGCATGTCCCAAAGCCACTCCAGCTTTGCTTCAAGTCATCAAACTGAAATACTCTTTTCCCCGACTGAGGTCCTGTGTGCTATGGATCAGGTTCCTCTGTATTTTGCTCTCTCGATCCTTCTCTCAGTGCTGATCAGTCTCTGCCTTTGAGAAGCATCCCCATAGCATGAATGTCCCATCGCCATGCTTCACAGGAGGTATGGTATCAGCCAGGCGATGAGCGGTGCCTTGCTTTTGCCTGGATGTCACTCCACCATAAAAGGCCAGATTGATGGAGTGCTGAAGAAATGGTTGTCTTTCTGCAGAGAATCTCTGAAGCTCTGTCAAAGTGGCCATTGGTTAACACCTCGACCAAGGCCCTTCTTGACGGGTAACTTAGTTCAGCTGAATGGCCAGCTCTCGGAAGAGTCTTGGCGGTTGTAAACATTTTCCCTTTCACAATGAAAAAAAAATGGCAAAGAGAGTGTTTTTGCTTTATCAATGGGATATTGTTTGATTGATGGGGAAAAAAGAAAATGAATCAATGATAGATTAAGTCTAATGTGGAGAAAGATGAAGGGGTCTGAATACTTCACAAAGGCACTGTAAATGGTGCATCCTAAATTAAATAATATTCTGAAGATGCACTGCAGGCTATCACATGTTGGCAGCCCAAATATCATGGAGAATTACAGCACACAGTAAAAAGTATTTTCATGTGTGTTACACCACCCACAACAGCCTGCTTGGTAACCTTGCCAAAGCAGCCCAGCTTGCATTTGTGTGTGATGGACTAGTGAGGTAGTTAGATCAGTCAATCCTTATAGGCCTGAGTAGCCATTAAAAGACATGCCTTATATGAAGAGCACTGTTCACACTAGGCGATAATGGTGTATTTGTGTCAGATCACACTCAGTCACTATAATAAAACATCAACTGCACAATGTCACACAGTTAACTCTCATAGCCCAACAACAAATACACACAACCAAACAAACCTCAGATTATAGATCTCTTTTCATACTAGAAAGGGACATTATTTTACATATCAGAAAAAAAGATCCATAATGTTACACAGGATCCACAGTGTATCATTTGCATACAGAGAAAGCAGCATGAACTATCTGGCAGCAAGCAACTGATTGGATGAATCCCAAAACGGTAGGCTTTTTCAGATGCACCCAGCAGCCCTTCAGAAGTCATTAAAATAAAACCCTTGATGTAACACTGAAAGCCAATGAGCATGGTAACTATGGTATCCAGTAGTTATAGCAGCTATTGTCCAGACTGGGAAAGAAGCAGGCGAGATCCAACAGCAGCAAGATGTGTCCCAAGGGTAATCCTATTCAGATCACTCATTTTGATGTGGCTTTGTGTAACGTAGTGCGCTAGATAGGGAATAGGATGCTATTTGGGGACACTGACACAAAAGCAGTGAGAATGAAACAAGACAAGAGAAAAGACTACAAAATAATATATTCAATTTGAAGACTTGTGGGGGTAGAATATCCTATTTGAATATAGCAACTGTGTGTCTTTAGATAATTCAAATATGGCCAATGTTTATGGTGTACGTACCTCTCCCTGTTGAATTTGAGAGTGTGCAGGATAGCTGGCTGCTTCTGCCTCAGATTCCACAGGTGAACGCTGTCATCAGCTAAGGCACTCACTAGCGCCCCCTGTTAACCAGTGTTATAGATGCTAATTTCATTTACATGCAGTAAACAATTTCACCAAGATAATTTCAGCCAGTGCCTTGGGGAAATATGGGTTAACCTGTATGCCCAGGGACAGAAGACAGATTGTTCAACTTGCCAGCTCTGGGACTGTAATCTGGCAACTTTCGGTTACTGGTCAGATACACTAGCGAGCAAATTTCACCAGATACATGGGAGAGGAACAGGTCAATGTGGATAATAAGATAGTTAAATGAATGAGGTCCTGATAGTTTCAAAGACTTTCTCAAGTCTGCAATTCCAAAACACTTTATTATCCGCTATCACAAACCCAATGAATAAGAAGACCGGGCCACGTCTCTTCCCTTCACAGTGGATTATTTAAGGAGAGAACGTAAGAAGCAAGAAATTGAGGAAAGATGGTTTAATGAGAGTCAGTATGGTCAGAGAGAAGGGCTATGACATTGGATAAAGAGTGGGACTCACCTCGTTGACCAAGAATTGGAGCTGGATGACAGCCGCCCCACTCTCATGTTGACAGTAGCACTCCACACCAGCACGACCAAAACTGTACAGCTCAGTTAAGGGACCAGACCTTGTTCAAGATGCATTTATTATGGACACAGGGTTTAAAGACAATGAATTGAATAGGTTACCCTGTATGAATCCCACATGGAAAATGATTTGTCCTCAGCAAGACACAAATAGACAAAATATTTCAAATCCTTTCTGGCAGGGGAACATGGGACAATGAGGCCACAAAACAGATTAATATGAATTAAATTGAAGGCAGGCATGGCAGTACTGTATCCGATTTGGTAAATGGGGCTGGGATCCTCCTGGGCTTAGTCCATGTCACAGGTCAGCTTAAGAGTGTGATGTGCCCATTGCCAATAAATACAATAAAGGCTTAAAAATAGTGGTGGAATCATGGTAGTATGCAATAGCAAGAAATACAGCAATAAACCACATTGATTTGTTGCACATAGCATATATACATTTGCCTGTATATTTAATTAATTATGTTTCTACTCTGATCTATTCAGCTTGATCTCTGTTTTAATAGAAAGCAAGGACAACACAGTTTTGGCTGATTCCTTTGGCGTCTTTTTGTTCTTCTAAAAAGCAGAAGAGGATTTTATCTCCATCATCGCTTCATTAATAATATTCAGATATACCTTCACTTTCAACTTCAGCAGTGAGTTGCCATGGAGAATTTTGCCAGAGCCTAAGAGCCGTTGAATTAGCTTGACCGGCTACACTGGAAGATGGCACCCCCCCCTTATGAAATCCCCCACAACAGAACGTCGCAGAAGCAGACAAAGCAAGTCATTCACTCTGCCACCCAATCCCTCCCTCAGCTGTAAGCACCCTGACTGACTGCGCTCAGTGCAACAACCAGATGTATTAACATGGTCCAGTCTGCCTTCAAAACAGTTGGCATCTCGAAAGAATAAATAAAAGAGGGGGGAGAGGAAATACATCAAAACCAGAGGCCCATGGGAGCGTTATTTATTCCTGACACATCGGTCAGTTTAGAATCCAGACAGGACGGTAGCAGACTCCAGGAGTCTCAAGCCTCTCTCGCTGCTTCCCAAACGGCACACTATCTCCTGCATGGTGCATTACTTTACACTAGGGCCCCTGGATAAAACCAGTAACCTATACAGGGAAATAGGGTGCCATTTAGGATTCAGTCTGAGGGGTCCATCAAGTCAGAGGTTTCCAGTCTGCTGACATTGTGAAAATATGACCTCAAGGCCATTGCCCACAGTGATGCTATACTTTACTGCCAAGCAACCATGGGAGAAGTCCGGTGAGAAATAAGTCACCGTGGAATTGAGCCAAGAACAGTGGTCTTGAAAATGCAAAGGAGATATGAGCACGGAAAAAAGTAAAGGGGCAATTTGCGGTTCAAAGAGTAAGAAAGCAGACAACCTGCCTGTTTTGATGAACAGCTGTGGAATGTGGCAGGAGAAACGAAACCCCTCATTTCCCCAACTGCGATGTGGGTTTACAGTGACACTGTTTATAAACATAGGGATGCTGTTGAAGTTGGCAAGTTTAAGTCAGCCAATTATGTATTCACAGTTGCAGTGGATTGCATGAATATTAATTCCTCAGACATTTTGCAGGACAGGAAGGAAACTGATAAGGGAAGCCACAATGACATCTTTGGCTATTTTGAACGAGCTAGAGTTCTGAAAAGAATCCTAGAATACAGAATTAAAAGATTTTGACCTGCATCCCATATTCAATAAGGCAATAATTCCTTTTTAAGGATAACTCTTTTCGGCCTAAATGCAAAGGCTTCAGTTTTGACAATCCAAATCAAGATTACTGAGTTCTTGGCACGGTTGCAAGCATGGTGGTAATATCATCATGGTATGGGTAAGCATGACATTGACAAAGATTCAAACATTTTGCAGATAAAAAGAAACTAGCACAAGCAAAATCCTCAACCCTAACCTGGAAAACATCTCACAATTCACAAAGACTTCCAGATGTAAAACCTGCCTAATGTGTTGTACATATTGGCTTGGGGTAAAATACTTATTTTATACAAGCATGCTGGTGTTTTAGAGACATTAGAAAAGGTTTGGAGAGATGGTTGACAAAATATTCACAAACATACTTCGATCACACTTTTTAACAGGACACATTAAAATGTTATTATGTAATCTTTAAAAAAAATTGTACTGTAATTTTATTTTAACCATCTTGCTCAGGGACAAAGTGACAGGGTATTTTCCCTTATCGGCTTGGAGATTAAAACCAGTGACATTTAATTAACTTTCATTAATAATACCAAACAGCAGGCTATCCTGCTGCCCCATTTTCCTTAAGAAGCCAAACACAGCATCTGTCACAAGAAACAACATGCGGTCGAGTAAGAACATAAACACACCCTGACTGTCAGCCACAGCACTACAGTACCTGGCAGTGAAGCCACAATGAGAAAAGCCTGTCCGCACTGGATGTTTGCAACAGTGTCCAGTCAGCGTTGATCTGACAGACACATGGAAATACCATCTGCCCATCTGAACAGGATTAACAAAACTGTAATCAAACAACCCACGAACGCCGTGAACAAACTAAGGTGGGGCTACGTCACGGCCGAAACAGACTGCTGTTTGCCGAGTGTCACACTCGATTGATTAAAACCGAAGCAAAACTTCCACTAAGTGGACGGAGCTGTCGTGACGGAGTTGGTTGGTGCACAATCTTTGCTTGGTGCGCAATCGTTGGTCTTATTGGAAAATTGTTGCACTCAAAGGCCAGAACAAATTCAGTTTGTTGTGAAAGTTACTTGGCAATAAAACTCTTTCTGATTCTAATTCTGATCCACATTCTGGAGTTGCATGAGCACCTAAGAAGTATACAGATCTCTGCTTTGTTGCAATGACGTTAGCAGTGCTTGAGCTTCTGCGTGAGTGTTTGTCTTGAGGCAGCAAAGCAATATGTCTCTGGTTGCATTCGGCATTCGAAAAGTGTTGATTCCTAAAGCTCTGCTGAATGTCATATTACCACAAATCACTATCTCAGCTGCGATGTGTATAGAAATGTTGTAGCTAATTTAACCGTGCTACACTAGAGCAGTTCAAGCTACAGTCTGGGATTTGGGTACCTATAATAGTTGTTTTCAATTGTTTAACCATCGATTCAATCTTAACTTATCACGTTACAATATAAACATGGTTTTGATCATGTTGAAAAACATGTCTGTTATGGACTGTCAAGCTTCCATCTAGAATTCTGCTTGTTTAATTTAGATGGTTTACATCTTCCATTCTTCATCATTCCGAAGCTGTTAAAAGAAACAAGGCTGTGTTTTGCTCAACTGACCCCCAGGATGGAGCTTGTCAATTCACAGTCTCTGAAGAATTTATGGCTGTTTAGTGTGTAATAAAGGGCTGTAAAACTGTTCAGGAGCTGTGGTGAATTTTGCGATGTAGCTAAAATTTTATAACAATAATGCAAAGCTAAGACCTGAAACATTTTATCACCTACAGTGACATCACTCCTTATCAACATCGCCCAAGCAATAGGGAAACACAAACAGACTACGCAACTTTGTCGCACGACTCTTAACAGCAGTTCTTAATTCTATGTGAAGAAATTACAAAAGCAACAGGCGTTTACAGCCACAGATATTATTTGTCCGATCCCTGCGAGTGAGAAAGAGAATACAGGCTTTCAGCATTTTCTAAAATGTCCCTCTTGTACCCATTTCAGCACACAGGTAGAACCCACACTATCAGCAAGCCAAAGCACAAGACAACAATAAGCACCACACAACATTTCTTTTTTGCTTTTTGTTGAGCAATAAAAACTATTTTCATTTACAGAAATATTGCAAGTGTTGGTATTCTTGATTGTTGTGCAGTCCTCAGACAATATATGGCTCACATCAGTTCAACGTTAGCATTGCATCTTTGAACAAATAAACTAAAAACTGACCTTCTGTAACTATTGACAACACATTTTTGCATTGTTCCATCAATGTATCGAACCATGAACCGCAATACGTGTAGCACCCACGGGTTAGGTATACCACTCCTAGTTAATACAGTGCCAATCCCACTGATTCACCCCTGCATGCCCACAGCACATAAACCAATTCCATGGAACCAAAATGTGACTGCATTGTCTGTCGATGATGTTTGGACAGGTTGTTGTGATGATATGTAAATCCAGACATAGCGCAGTCCTATTAAACAAAGCTATACTGTCTGTTTTCTAATTGTTTATAATAACATAATATAAAACTTGATTTTCAACTTCATACCTCAAAAGATATTAAGTATATAAAAAACACCTAAAAGTAAAAGAAATGAGCATTATATAGTCACTGGGTGCATATAGCGTAGTCTGGCCAAAGCGTAGTCTCCTCTTTTAACCCAATCACTCCAAATTGGAGAGGTGTAGGGGGCTGCCACATTAGGTTCCCAGGGAGCGAAGTGCCTAGAATGTGTCACAACTCTAGCTATAAGGACACACACTGGTCATTGTGTGCCTACAACATATGCACACACGCTTCTTATAAAAACAGGTCCACATAAAGCCCTCTAGATGATGATAAAGGTCAGCGTGACCACGTGAGCAACTTTTTGTTCACATAAATACAGTAGTAATTCAGATATTACATAATTGTGTTTGCTTTAACTCGTACAAAATATTATGCAGTATCATCTGGATGTGTGTACAATAATCCAGCATTCACCTTTTGCCATGACATCCCTGTCAAGCCACCTGCGTGTTCAATTTTGGGCAAATCTAACATACGCATCATGCAGAGCACACTGCTCACCACCAAGCAATTAACAAATCATGGACACATCACTTAAAATACCAAATGCTTTATAGTGTTTTAAATAATTTATCTGTAATTGATTGGGTCTGTAATTGAAGGAGTCTGAAACTGCACCACAGAGAAAAAAAAGAGGCTTTTCCACCCACGGAAAGATAGATACTTCCGCTTTAGCAAACCGCAGTGTTTGGCCTTTTAACATTTCACAACTGCAAGAAGGTCCATATCAGATGACAATATCATGACAATCGTAAGACAGGAACCTGCGGGTCTCAGTGGTATGAACATTTACAAAACTGTTAGTCTTTGTGTTAATACAAAACCAGAGACCATACAACGCCACTTAATAAAGCACTACACCAAGGCACAGCACGCAGGGAACCTGATCTTCTGCTATTTGATATGCTTGCAAGACTAGATAAAAATACAGGATAAGAATACATGAACAATATAAAAGAATACCTGATGAATATCAATCAGCACGTAGTATGGAAGATCTGGGTGTTTAAATACCAGAAACAGAGATGAACAAACTGATATTTGCCAGAAGTTGTCCAACTTTTTTAAAGAATGTACTACAAAAAATTACTTTCAATGAAGGTGTCTGCGCCAAATTCGACAACCACTGCTAGGCTTCCTATGGCCATTAAATATAGATACAGATAAATAGTAAAAGATAGAGATCATGTAAAAGTATATATTTATGGCTTGTAGACATGTCACAGAATGTATCGCCCCCCGAGTAGTGGCAGCATTTCCCAGTTCTGAAGCCAATCAGCCAGATCGATGATGCCAGCCTCATGATAAATGACCAAGGGCCTTCAATGACAGTAACCGCATCAGGTCGCCCTGCCAGTTGGCCACTATTAGTATCAGCACGGGATGCCTGGGTGTTCTTGGGACCACTATTAAGACATTAAAGTGTTTAGCAGTTGCTATTAACAAAATAACAATATCCTAAAACAGCGTTTCCCAAACTTGTCTGGCATTATCAGCACGTCAGGATGCCAAAAAACACTGAAAATAACCTAAACGGATCCCATGCCATTACATGACCTTTAAAATCATATATTTACCCACACCAGGCTTACTGACAGAGCCTTTAAAGAGGCTAAGCAAACAGCTACAATACATACCGCCAATCTATATCATTTAAATGAAGTTTATGTATTTGTTCAATGTGAATACCCATAAAGACCAGCTACACCACATAGAACCCAAGCTGGCCTTCATATGGTAGCCTGGTAACTTGGCTAGTAACTTGGCTGGCTGTTCAGTTCTCTCACATGGCCTGACAGACGTGCACAGCATGACCAGCAATGTTCACAGCACATGGCCTAGGCTACGAGGTGGCACTGGACTGGCTATTTGGCACACACCAGGCAGAGCAGTGGAGAAGTTTGGTCTAGGTTGACTTTCCAGGATATGGCAGTTGAGAATCTCAAGTTATGGGTTAGGGATAGAGTTATATATTAGCAACGAATACCAGCTCTGGTTAAAAGTGCAATACTATTGTAAGTATTACAACAGTATATACTAAGTATTTGCAATGCATCCATAATGCTGCTCTGAGAAATAAGTGGTATTACTGAATAAGGGGGGACAACAGCAAATTTCTGATGTGAATAGTTTCATCAATCGTATATGATTGCACACAAGTGGGCTTTATAGGGTAAGCTACCACAACTAAGCCTTGTTGCTTGGCTGAGCTTTCAGAACAAAATGGTGAACATATGACAGCTTGAGCCAAAATGAATCACATGAAAGTAGTACACAGAGCTCCAGTGAGTGAGAAAGGGGTGTATAATCTTAGAGCATAGCATGCTGTTGCTTTATCTTGCTCACTGCGATTGACAGAAGCACGCACAACACACAGGCAATCCAACACTAAGACAAATTTGAAGAAAACAAAGCACTGTATTCCCCTTTAAGGTCCAATATCAACTACATCTATGTATAATCTTCACTGAACATGGCTGGGAAACTGGTCCTTAATGAATAATATCAGATATAGGTCTAACTGCAATGGGTCTGCCAATGTTGTTTGCTGATTTTCCTATTAACACACAAAAAAGATACAGTCTCACAGCACCACTTTGAGTCCCAATGGCCAGAATCTTCTGCACAGGGTCAAAGGCCATGGAGGAGGGCTGGTAGGGGAAGCCATGGCGCACAGTCTGGAGGAGAGAGTAAGAACACAATATTCATTAGACCGATACCAGATCACCTACAGGCAGATTTGCTGACAGGCATTTGTCTACGTCATGACAGACTGTTTCTTGTCACTATCTGATCCTTGGATAACTGCCGGAACTTAATAGCTCACTTGCCAACAACAGTGTCTGGATGGCATATCACTATAATTACATAATCCAGAGGAACTGGATTATTCAGATGTAATTCGTGGCTGGCTGGTTGTGGACCCTACATAATCTGAAGATTATATAACCTTGGTTCATCTAGGTAGCTGGTGGGATGACGCTGTGGGCTAATGTGGCAATGCCAGGAATGGGATCGTGTGGGAGGACGTCAGCTGATTAGCAGTTCGTCATTATTCGGTTGATTTGACAGCTCGCAACAGTAGCTAGCTTACTGGCAACCTCCTATCCAAGCAATTTTAGTTAAAAGATCCGCACCAATGCATTGTCAGCATACCTGGACAATAACAATCAATACGCACTCCTGTATGTAGCAACAGTCTGACACAGCAAGCTAACGTTAACTAACTAGATAACAAATAAGATAAATGATTTATAAAGCACAAGCTGTTGATCTGTGTGTACCAGTGTACTGCATGCATATCTCGTGTTAGCTCAGTGATTTCCAGCAAAACAGCTTAATACAGTACAGTAGCCCACCTTGCAGAGCTGAAAATGCTCTGACTGTAGCGTCTCTTGGATCATATCATTTTGATTAGGTCCCGGATGTGCAGATGCAGAGGAAGATGAAGCAGTCAAGCCGTCCAGGACTTTTCTGATATTGAACTTCTTCATTTTCCCCTAAGACGAAACACAAAATAAATCAACGAAGCCACCATAAATTGGACTGAGCGGTAGCTACTGTAGCTGTTGAAGACGCACAGTTGGCTAATATCTTGTTCTGATCATCTCGCATTTTACGGATAGTGTTGTTGTCACTGCACTATCCATAGCATAATTCAAAACCACACAGTTTAAGCATAACCGATAAACGAAAACGCATTCCTTTAGAAAATAGTTGTTTTATGTATCGGCATTGTTAGTATCCAGTCGGAGTCGATCGTAAGCTCTACCTTGAAGGCAGCTAGCCAGTCTAGCTAACACGGAAACGCAGTGAACTGCAGAGCCGAGTCTGCGCAGTGGAGGCAGCAACACGCCGGATGTATACAACATTGGATACATTAGGGAGCAGTTACCTGATTCTAAAATAGAATCAGGTATTTTGGAAAGCAATTGAAGTTGAAAAAATATGATTCACAAAATAAGAGAATAACATTTAGTATTGATACCATCACACATTGTCATAGGATGGATGTTGTATAAGTCAGTATATGCATGGCATGGACAATGGCCATACCTGACATGGAATTAAAGGTTTAGTGACATTCCTTCCCCTTGGGTCTTTTGAATATAAACAGCACTGGGTCACATTTGCTTGTGAGACAGAGGATTTTGCCAATTGATTTACCATTATGAACTTATTTTGTATTTTATTCAATACCTTTCAATATTCATTTATTGCAACATACACATAGACCACAGAAAACACAGTGCAAATTTGGAAATGTTAGATCATGGTGGTCAAGTATAGATCTCAAATACAGAATCATTAGCACCCTCAGCTTGACCTTAAACTTAAAAAAAATCACAGGAATCTAATCTTTAAAAAAATCATCTTCAATTAATATGTTTCTAAATATGTTTAAAATTATTGGAGTCCTTGCATTTAGAACTTTGTGCACCTCCCCTTTACCAAGATTTGAGCTCTGATTCGTCTTTCATAATGTTTGATGACATAGGAGAACACAGGAAGTAATTTGAGACCATTCCACTCTTCGGAACTATCAAGATTATTCAGAGTCCATGGTCCTTGCTTATGGACACTCCTATCAGCTCACCCCAAAGGTTATGAATGTGATTTAGGTTTGGGAACTATGTTGGTAATCGCATAAGCTTGATTCTATGGACAGTGAAATTGTTTATTGTGGATTTGGAGGTATGCTTTGGATCGTTGTTCTGCTGGAAGATTCAAAGACAGCACAAGTTTAGTCTCCTGGCAGACAGAAATGTTTTGGCATACCATCTCCTGGTACTCAAGTATCCTACCAAGGCTCCACAGGCCTTTAGAAGTAAATCAGCCCTATAACAAAACAGATCCATTACCATACATTATAGCAGGAATTCATGTATTGCTGGCATGACCATGGCTTCTTTTAAATGAAACTAATCTCTGGTGTTTTTGCCAAAATATCAATTTTATAAATGTTTTATATAACAAAGTCCAGGGGCTTATATTTATGGTTTAGTGACAACAAAGGTTTTCTTCTTGCAACATTTGCAAATAATTTGTTGGTATGGAGGTGGTATTTTATCATAGTCTTTTTAAATTTAATCGGACGACCCCACCCCCAGACTATCTCCCAGATAGCAGATGTGTTGTCTACACTGAGCAAGGTGAACGCTTTTGCTCAGAGCATGTGCTGGGCAGCTGGCTGGCCAAGGACTTCACTGACACGTTTTACCGGTCACTGGCACAGGCAGTTGTTCCAATGTGCTTCAAGACCGCAACCATTGTGACAGTGTCAAAGCAGTCAACCGTGTCTAGCCTGAATGACTTCCGACCTGTCACACTCAGCCCCGCAATAACGAAGTGGTTCAAAAGACTATTTCTGGCCCACCTTAAGTCCTGCCTCCCCCGAACACTGGATCCCTACTAGTTTGCCTACCGGTCGAACAGGTTTACAGAGGACGCCATTTCCACAGCTTTATACTCTGACCTGACCCACCTGGACAAAACCAACACCTATGTGAGAAAGCTATTCAGAGACTCTGCATTCAACACAGTCATCCCCTCTAGGCTGGTCAACATACTCCATGAACTAGGGATCCGCCCCTCATTCAGTAACTGGACTTTAGACTTCCTAACCAACAGACCCCAGTTTGTCAGGGTAGACAACTTCACCTCCTCCATCCTGATCCTGTATGCTGGTGTTCCACAAGGCTGTGTGCTGAGTCCCCTCCTATATTACCTCTTCACCCACGACTGCATTCTTGTACACAGTTGAAACACCATCGTCAAGTTCAAAGTTTAGAATGCTATTTAGAATTGCCATTTGTACCCGCACAACTATTTATCCCACATGCACTGCCATGGCTATTGGGTGTGCAGGGGGCACACCAGGGCCCATGGTGGTTGGGGGGCACGCAGTGTGTGGGGGGCCCACGCTGTAAGCTTAATGTACACCAGGCTTTACACACATAACATACACTATACATAATTCTTGTAGATTTTCTGTCCTCTTCTATTTGCCTCAATACCACATTTACTATTATCATTTGAACTGCATTTGCCTTCATTGACCATCTGTACATTCCACTTATAATATACATAATCTTAATACTAGTACATTTCCTTCCCTCTTCTAGCAACATTTCTGGTTAGATGCTAACTGCATTTTGGTATACTGTACTTGTACTCGTTCTGTGACAATAAAGTTTAATCTAATTTAATCTAGTTTTGAAGAATTTGTGACAACTTAATTCTCCAATAATGATCCTTGGGGAAACAATGTCACATCTCACTGTGTGTGAGGGTAAAATACATGTGTTCTCTTCCAGGCAGGATCATCACTGTGCCAATTGTATTAAAGTTTTTAATGAGTGCCTTAATAGTGTTAATGGTTGTTTTCTGGTGCATAGCAACCTATGTATAGCCTTTGTCAGATTTGTGAAGGTCAACAACCTTCTGACTCAATTCATTTGTGTTCTTATCATGTTGATGGATGACTGAAGGAGTATAGCGTGGGTGTTACCTCACATGTATGTTCCTGTGAAACAGGATGACTCCTGTTGAGCACTCAAGCGTTCCCAAAGTTCCCAAAGATTCCTAATCAGAAAATAAATACATTTGATTCTGTTCATAAGGTTAAATTCTATGGGTGGTAATAACTGTGGCACACATGATTTTGTCTAAAATAATTATAAAAAGCAAATGTTATACAAATGATTAGGTCTGAGACTTTGGCAAAAAAACACAACAATTAAATCTGCCACCTTGGACTGGATGTGTAAAATGTTGTTGATATGTACAAAATCTGTTAGTAGAATCACTATCATACCTCAGGTAGCCTTGAAATCCCAATGTTGAATGTGAGTTGGGTTGATGACATGGGGCACATACTGGCACATACATGACATGCCATGGTGCACAATATGCCAAGACCTGTTTTAGCTTGACATCACCACTTTTACCATCACCAAAAATTGCCTAATGCATCTTAATGATTGCCGTTCTCTTGTTTCAGCACTCTTTTATTTGTCTGTGTGTTTTTTAGATGTTCGAAATGTAAAAAAACGAAAACAAAAAACTTTACTGATGAAAGTTGCTGCACAAAAAGCCTGCTCTTCAATGCCATTTCCATTACTCTACCTGTTTGGCTTGGCATCAATTGACAATGAGTTGGCATGATAGGCTATGAGAAACAGACACTAGATGGCACAATGTACCAACATTAGTACCAAGCAGTAGCTCTCACTAAGTTATATTCTAGTAACGGGAACACAGAAAAACAGCAAGCGAACACTTTTTTAACATGTATGTATCACCTCCTAAACCACTTTCAATTATTATCACCCTCCTCGGTTCCTTCCCAGATACTGCCTAATAGAATCAGCTAAATCCCTTTCTTTTGTTCTACTTGTTTTATCCCTCTCACTTCATCCAACCCCCCTGTCATTCCTCTCTCTTAATCCCAACTCTCTCTTCTCTTACATTTCATCCCATCACTCTCCTGTTCTCAAACCTCTCTTCAAATCTCTCTTTTCTCTTATCATCCCTTTTTTCTCATTCTATCTCTATGATATATTTCACTGTCCCTTGTCACATCAACATATACAGCATACAACATGCCCTCAGTTCAGGGCATATGAAACTCCAACAATGGGAAATTAACAGCGGATGCAAGGATAATCACCAACGTTTCAAGAACGTTCACCAGGATCTGAAAGATTTTAGACAGAGGTCGACATCTAGGCTTGGCAATCAGGCTACATTTCTTTTTAGTTAATATTCCACGGTCCAGAATATAAATAACATCGCAGTTAATAGCTTTATACTACAAAATACTGTATCCCATATTAGTACGTATTGAACTCAATTACAGTACGCTATCATAATCTGATTATACTAATAAAATCATCAATGTTGGCCTATATTAAATTATTTCATTGTTATTGTTGTAGGAATTAAGTCCTTTTTTCTATGTGTACACTGGTTTGGAAAAAAGTTCTTTATACTGTAACAATGCTATGTTCAGATGAGTTCAAAATCATTAGCTTACTAGTAAGATAAAATGGAAAGTTATTGCAATAGAATAGAAGAACTAAAAGAAATGTAAGATGGGTGCATTAAAGGATCATTATTAATTTCACATTTGTGACCAAATTATTAATCATGGAAAAATCATGTGATATTAATGAGATAATGTGTTGTCCATATTGTAAAAGTATTTGGGCCAACATCTCAGCTTGACTCTTAAATCTAGGTCTTCTGGCTGTATCTAGGACATTAATCCATATTTAGAAATTGTGTTACTTTTGTTCAGTCACTTTCCCTTAGGCACACTTACCACAGGAGGTAAACTAACAACACAACCCATGAACATTGATGTCCTGCACTAAATCTGATTATGGTGAATATATAAAATATTAGATTGGAATAGATTCAACATTATGAACAATACAAGTACAGTGCAATGACATGCAGAAGCGCAAATAGAGGAGTGCAGAATCATTTACAAGTATTACACTTTATATATACAGCTCTCGAAAAAATTAAGAGACCACTGCACCCTTTTCTTGCCTTGAAAAGGAAGGTTTTAGTTAGGAATAATAGGGTTAAAATTAAGAGACCACTGCAAATTTTACGCTTCTGTTCCTTACTCAAAACTTTCCTTTTCAACTTTTTTGGGAAAGAAAGAAGAAAAAAGTGCAGTGGTCCCATTGGTTTTTCCGGAGCTGTATTTTGTAAAGTTTACATATTTATACCATATAAAATATCTTGTTGCTGAGTCTAAGCTTTCAGGATTAGGTTAATCTGAACATTTAACGCTTAGATTCCTGAACGCAGGTAAAGCGTAGTCCAAGACATTAAAAGCATGTAGTGGATTTTTGTCCTGAGTTCTGCAGGCTTAATAATTGTCAATGAATAATATGTGAAACAGACAGTAATCTGAATGTGTCTGAGTGCTCTAATGTCGGCAGTGTACAGCACAGCAACCTGTTGGTAATATAGAACAGATCCCTTGATGCACAACCAGGAGTCTATGGATACCTCACTGTAAAACTACAGGACATCAAAGAACAGGTGGTGTGTGTAAATAACCTCTCCCTAACATACGTCAGTAAATATAGGAGTCAAGGTAGAAAATAATGAGTAAGATATATAATAAGCAACAACAAATAAGAATGTATGGAAAATGTGAATTTGAGGGAATGAATTACAGTAGGTATAAAAAGACACCACCCATTTTCAAAATACTCAAGTGAAGTGAATACACATTAAATCAGACATTTTCCTGTTTTATTTACACACAGTAACCCACAATATCAGAGTAAAAATAAATCAGAATTATTTGTAAAATCTAAAAATATTAAATTATTTGGAAAACTCAACACCCCAAGAGCCCAAAAGAAATGTCTGTCCATTTAAATGACACCACATTAATCAGAAATACAGTGTTGACATTGTTAATCTTGGAATTGACTATTGTAGCTGGAAATGGCTGATTTTCAATGGAAGATCTACATAGGTGTACCTAGACCCATCAGCAAACATTACTCCTGTGTTCCAATGGCACACTGTGTTTGCTAATACAAGTTTATCAATTGAAAACCCCTTTGCAATTCAATAAATTCAGTGTTTGGCCTAAAGACATGTCTGGCAGAAACTCAATACGTCTTTTCACTCAAAGAACACCATGCCTACAGTGAGAGCATCCTGTTTTCAGGATGTTTCTAAGGGAAAATGGACAGTGCAAAATACTGACAGATTATATACTGACAGGTGAATCTGCTCTGCCAGGAAGTTGAAAATGCGAAGATGGTTCATGTTTAAACATGACAATGACCCAAAGCACACAACCAAAGCAACACTACAGTGTCTGAAAGACAGGAAGGTGTATGTCGTTGAGTTGGCTAGTCAGAGCCCTGACCTAATATCCCATTGAGGGACTGTGGAATGACTGAGAGTGCATTCAATGAGAGTTCACCATGCAGTTTGACTGAGCTTAAACAAATCTGCAAGGAAGAATGAGCAAATATTGCGCAATCTAGGTGTGCAAAGTTAGTTTAGATGTATTCATAAAGACTCACTTGGTTACTGTGGGTTACTGTGTGTAAATAAAGCTGGAAAAAGTCTGATTTTCTTTGTTTTCATTTCAGGCTGTGAGGCAACAAAAGGTGAACATGTTGAAAGTGGGAGGTGCCTTCTGTACCTGTTCAGGTTAATGACTGTAAAGCAGTGCAATGATATACAATAGTCAATATTTAACAAAGTGGTTTCTTTGGTTGAGGGTAAAACAAAATATGACATTTTATGTTTTATATTTGGAGATACAGTTTGTATTTCATTTCGTAATTAACATGTAAACTAGTATGTTGGGAAGGGCTGTATATGGATGTGTATAACGATTAACCAAATGTTTTTTTAATCAGAAGTGACAGTTTACCATTAAAAAAATCCTAGTAACTTTTGACATACTGGTTTTGTCTGGACAGCCACAAACTGGTTGTAACTGGATAACAACTGGATACCAATGTTTCATCTCTGGTATGAGAGACAACATAGTTACAATAATTACACCGATCAGCCATAACATTATGACAACTGACAGGTTAAGTGAATTATATTGATAATCTCAATATCATAGCATCGGTCAGTGGGTAGCATATATTAGGCATGAGGTGAACATTCTGTACTCAAAGATGATGAGTCAGAAGCAGAAAAAATTGGCAAGCATAGGGATCTGAGCAACAGATTGTGATGGCTAGACGACTGGGCCAGAGCATCTCCAAAACTGCAGCCCTTGTGGGGTGTTCCCGGTCTGCAGTGGTCAGTAGCTATCAAAAGCGGTCCAAGGAAGGAAAAGCCGTGAACCGGGGACAGGCTCATGGGCGGCAAAGGCTCAGTGATGCACATGTGGAGGGAAGGCTGACCCGTGTGTTCCGGTCCAAAAGATGAGCTACTATAAATCAAATGTCGGAAAAAGTTAATGCTGGTACTGATAGAAAGGTGTCAGAATACACAATGCATCACATTTTAGTGCAAATGGGGCTGCGTAGGCACAGACCAGTCAGGGTGCCCATGCTGACCCTTGTCCACTGCCAAAAGCACCTACAATGGGCATGTGGGCATCAGAACTGGACCACGGAGCAATGGAAGAAGGTGACTTGGTCTGATGAATCACGTTTTCTTTCACATCACGTGGACGGCCGTCTTTTACATCACGTGTGTGTCGCTTACCTGGAGAACACATGGCACCAGGATGCAATATGGGAAGGAGGCAAGCCGGCAGAGGCAGTGTGATGCTTTGGGCAATGTTCTTCTGGGAAATCCCGGGTCCTGCCATTTATGGGATGTTACTTTGTCACGTAACACCTACCTGAGCATTGTTGCAAACCATGTGTTCCTTTTCATGGCAACAGTATTCCCTGATGGCATTGGCCTCTTTTAGCAGAATAATGCACCCTGCCACAAAGCAAAAATGGTTCAGGAACGGTTGGAGAAACACAACGAATTCAAGGTGTTGACTTGGCCTCTTAATTCCCCAGATCTCCATCCAATGGCGCATCTGTGGGATGTTCTGGACAAACAGGTCTGATCCATAAAGGCCCTACCTCACAACTTACAGGACTTAAAGGATCTGCTGCTAACATCTTGGTGCCAGGTACCAGAATGTACCTTCAGAGGTCTAGTGGAGTCCATGCCTCGACGGGTCAGGGCTATTTCAGCAGCAAAATGGGGACCTACACAATTTTACGCAGGTGGTCATAATGTTATGGCTGATTGGTGTACAAAATAGTTGTGATTAAAGCACAGCTGTCAGTGTTGGCCAGAAGGCCAGTGGAAAGGCCAGACTCTGTCACATTAGTGGTATGTAGCTGAAGACACTATGCTACTGTTACTAAAAAATTAGCAAAAAACTAAAATATTGTGACAGAGCAATAAGACAAAATCAATTAGTATGGCTGTTGTTTTTTCGGTTTTGTAAGTTCTAACTGAATGTGCTATTCGCAATCTCAAATAAAGATGATGTCTGCAAATGGTATATGCGTTCTTTGAGAAAAATATACTTGTTAATTAAAAAAGAACTTTATTGAAAAAAGAACCTACCCCACCTGAATGCCAAATAAAAGTTTGTTTTACAGCATTTTTCAATGCAAGCAATGCACTTCTATAGTGTGTAGCTATTCACAGGCTGCAAAATTTTTTAAAACATGGTGAAAACACATGAGTGGTTACATTCCTACAAAAACATTATTATGTGCTTTCAAGGGTAGATTGTACCATTAAATGCATGAAGTCTGTGAGATGGATCCTCTACCCTGAATATAGCTCACTAATATAGGGTACATCTCTGGAGATACTTGCGTTTTGTTGCACTCTCAGATATTTCTCCCAAAAAAATGCCAGAAAATGGGTCATGATGAACGTTATTTCCTCTTTCTGCAACAGCGTGACCACTATAATTCACTAAGTGAGTGTTTGACAATAACAGTGTCTGAGAGAAGTGTTACAGTATGTCTGGTGTAGGAGTAGCAAATAACAGTATCAAAGAGCCTTATCAGAATAACATACGATGATGTCTGTCCGTCAGTCTGAGTAATATGAAAACAATTTTGTTTTCATGTTACTCAGACCGCAAGCGTATGTCTCCTGTCTGAGGAGACCTGGGGGTGTTATTGTCACCTTAGTGAAAATTAATAGTAATTTCTTTATTTATAAAAGTCTCTCTCATAGCACTGTAGAATAGCTAATGAAACTTTGCTGATAGAGGTTTGATATATCCATGAGATATATCCAGAGAATAGGAACTCAGTCATCTTAATAGAGGTGTTTTTTACAAAGCCCTCCCACACAGCCCATGTAGACAGCTGGCCTGTTTACACTACCGCTGGATGGAACGTGCTGAAATCATTTAAGTAAGAAAGAAATGAGAAACAAACTGGCAGGCCTGACACCTAAATCAGAAGGCAATGCTGGTTGAAATATACATACTTCTGTACTGGATGTTTTATCCATTCTATTATATAAATAGAATAGTTAATTAGCAACTTTTTTGTCCAAATTTAAAGAATGATTGGCTCTTCCAAACCTTGTTTTACTGCTTGTCTGCATATCTCTGTGATGTCACATTTGCCAAATGTTCCATAGCATATTCTGATGTACCCAGACCTCTGTTGAAAGTCTTAGAGGCTCTGAGAACACTGACTGTACAAAAACGAGTGGCCCCTCATATGAAAATCTTCATATTTAGGAACAACATATACTTTGGCAAACTGGCAATAAACAACATTTAGAATGAACAAATGATCTACATTTTAAAACATCCACAACAAATTATCTACATTTTGAAATATCTGTCAACACTTCCTCTCCTAATTGGACAATTTGGCATCATTACTACCACCCATCATAATGTTTGTGGACCCATTATATGTAGTTACTAGTGTTTGATGGTCGATTACATTGCATTGTGGGAGGGAGGCAGGCTGTCTATATGAGTAGTTGGGGGATGTTTTGTTAAATGATTTGTATTTAATGTTGGTGTTGACTATTTTTGTAGCCCTTTACTCTGTCTGACTTCTTATTTGTTTTCATTTGCATACAAAAAAGCACACCTGACCTGTATCATTTTCAGTCTTTTTGGGTGTTTAATAAAAATATTTGAAACAAAACATTACAACATCCATTAGACACCAAACCAAATGGGGGTGAACATAGGTTTCACAATAAGGGGAGGCAAATAGTAACATGTGCTGTATATTATTTTTACCTTGAGCAATGCAAGCTTCTTTAAACCACAGAAAATGCCTATAACAATAGTATGAACATTAAAGTAAATGTTTTGACACTTTAAACCATCATGAATATATGGTTTGGTGTTAAAAGGGTCACAAGGAAGCCTTCCTCTTTTCGGAATTTGTCCGTGAGGGCAGACAGCTCCTTGTCTCCCCCTGCCGGGTCAGACATGTTGGGTGACAGCAGGGATGGGGCTACCACTGGCCAGTCTCACTTCGTTATCTAGGTCATGCTTCCACTGTGAGGCAGAATCTAACCACTCCATCTTAGTCAAGTCGAAGACCACAAATACCCTGTGCCCTCCCTGTAGTACACTCTGGACATGGTCCTAATCCTCTCCTGACTGTATGGAAATACAGAATACATAGAGCGTGTCCCTTTAGGCCCCCGGTCAAGTAGTGCACTATAAAGGGAAAAGTACACCTACTGGGATGCAACCATACGCTTAGCGTCTGACTTTCTCGCTTAAATCCTCCTTAAATTTGATCGGAAAACTGTTCATATCTATAAAACTGAAAAATGTACAACTTGGAAAGCATGAGCCCTGATTGCGGTACATGAAAATAACCACCTGGAATTCTACTAAGATATATTCTCAATAATATATTGTCATCAATTAAATAAAGACTTTTTTAACAATGACTTTGTGACAATTGTATGTACAATCTTTTTCATGTTGCCTTTTACATGTACTAAAACCACATAACATTTTTAAAGGACCACTTTACTTTACAGATTAAAGGACCACTTTGGGTGTTTCAGAGTAAGTTCATTGCCTCTTAACACTAACATCGAGGTTTCCATTCAAACAACCTCCAAACATCAAATTTAATTTTGGATGCATTCCATTTCAAGGTTATATAACACAATCATTTTGTTTTTAAGTTATTATATTTATTTAGTGTAGACATTGATAAAAACAGTGGTATGGGTAGGCACCTTTTACTTTGCTATACCCTAGGCTTAGCTGAACTGATATTCCTGCAGCTACCTCAACTTAATCTGGAGGAATATGGCAGGCTACAGATAAGCTGTCAATGAATGACACAGTACACACCCCAAAAATTATTTAATTTATTCTAACAAAATACATCTTTCCTAATGTAAACAACAATGACTTTCTGAACTACAGTGTTTGATTTAAAACAAAACAAATCACCTTTAACTATTGAACAGCCCATTTTATATAGTGAGACCTTAAGAATTGTGAAAGATTATTATACTGTACAAACAAATGCAACAGGCACTATAAGCAACACACTTGTACTTTGTAAAAGGAACTTTAGGTAGAAATGCCTTTCAGTTAAACAAATCAGAATTTTCACAAAAATAGGAGGCATACTAATACAATAGGAGGCATACTGTACATTCACAAAACTAATTACATTGTCAGACAATTTAGGCTATAATGTTAATAATAGACACTGTTGCTCAATGGATTTAGAAGGCAGTTCATAAAATATGCAAACTTGAGAAAAAATTGTCTGTTAATGGAAGCATATTGGATATGGTATAAAAAGTCCCTCTGGTTTTGTTTGCTATATTCATACAGTAAGTAGGTTGTTGCATCACATGTTCATTCTGAAGTTTTCTGATGAAGACAGTGGCTGTGACAATCTGCCCTTTTAGAATATAATACATACTTGCTCTGGGCATAACAAAAAAACAAAGCACAATCCTCTAGAATATTTTTACATTGTAAGCTTATTTTATGATATATTATAATATTATTCTATTAGAATAGGTCTGTTTGAGTGAAATACATGTTGGATATTCTAGTATTCTAATTAACAAACCATCTACATTAAAGTAGGGGAAGTTTGCATAAATGAAAACAAGTCACAAACACATTATCGTACTGATGATGGTAATATGTACCCATGATAACTGCTGCTTAAATGACTCCAATAAGCTACATATAGAACACTATCTTGGCATTTCCCAATAGGACAAAGTTCATGGTTTTTCATCATTTGCAGAAACATGGAAATACTTTTAGCAACAGGTTAAATATTTCAGTCTTTTCTCTCCATGATGATTATTATACAACAGTAAGACCTTTTACAAAAGGTGTGCTGTCTTTTTTTGCTATTTCTTTGTCCCTCTAAACAAAAATACTTGCCTGTCGTATTCATGAGTATGTCAATATAGTCCAGCCAATCAATCAGTGACATTTATACTACACATTTCTTACTTGTCATTACATTAAAAATATGTTGAAGAGCATCAGCTACAAAATGTCTGCTACGTTATTTTACCATTCTTATAGTGCTCCTTCAAAGTGTCGAGGAGCTTTGTTTGTAGTCCTTCAGAATAACAGAGGCGTAGTTTGGAGGGGTGCACAAAATAGACTCGGACACGGGGGAGGCATTGTGTAAGGGGCTCCCCATGCTCGATGTATCCCGGAACGGGGAAGGGGGCATTAGGGCCATAGAATCCTCCATGGCAAATTTGATCTGAATGAGGTCATCGTCCTCTTCTTCGTGAATCAGGGCGTTGTCATACATGTATCCATGGAGAAGGCCAAACTGCTCATTCTCCTCAATCTCCTCCTCAATCATATCCTGGCCCACCTCCTCCTCAGTATCCTGCTGCCCCTCCCCATCCTCCTCCATTTCGAGAGGGGAAGTGGGTTCCTTGTCATAAAAGGGGAAGCGATCTGGTTGCAGTGGCAGGACTTCGTGCTGCTGGATAAGATGGGCCTGGTGGTACACAGGCCAGCCATGACCGTTACCAGACCAGCTCCCAAAACCCCCACCGCTGCCATCAACCGCAGGGCCCGGCAGTTCACCGATAACATCATTGTTGTAATTACTCTGCGACTGTCGGCGCTCCATGAAGACTCCCGGCTGGGGGGCCATGCTGCTCTGTGGCAGGGGGATGCGCTCAAGGGTGGGGTAATATTCAAGCACCTCCTCCTCGGTGTGGGGCATTGTCTGCCCATGGGCCATCATGGTGGGACTATGGGGAGGGTTGTATCTGACTAGGTCACTCTCGTCCTCTTCAGCAACGTTGTATAAAGTCTTGGTGCTGAGGTCAGAGAAGTCCATGGCCAGGCTGCTGCCTGTGTTAGGGTAGCTGTTAGTTAGTGGTCTGATGACGGCCGTCTGATTGGAACACCCTGCTTCCTGTCTCTTCACGTGTACAGACAGTCTGTGCCAATTGTGCTCCCCTTTTGGAGGATGATGTCTTGCACCTGGTTCAGACCATGACACAGACTTTCCATTAGAACTATGAACAGAATAAAGATGGCTGTTAGCTATCTCACAGGAACTCAGAAAGTGAAGACAACAACAGCGTTTCTGGTTCATGTAAAAAATGTAACATTTTGAACAGATCAGTTCCAAATTAATGGAGACTTTTTGGGCTGAAATACAGGTGTGGATCTTAATTTGACTACTTTTAATTTATTGTTATTATTGTATTATTCGCATGAATAGTGATATTAATTTCTGACCAGACATGAGCTACATCAGAAATACATTTATCAGGTAGCAGCATATTTACAAGGTTAAATGTAGTAGGATGTAGTTTAGATGTAACCTCCACAGAATATAAGATACACTGGTATCTTTTCTTCGTTCCCCAATTTCCTCAACTTCCAACTGTATGTACCGCCATGTCTCAATGCAATAACATGGCTAGATCATGGATAGATCATGGATAGATCAAGGATTGATCAAGGATAGATCAAGGATTGATCATGGATAGATCAAGGATAGATCAAGGATAGATCATGGATAGATCATGGATAGATTATGAATAGATCAAGAATAGATCATAGATAGATTAAGGATAGATCATGGATAGATCAAGAATAGATCATGGATAGATTAAGGATAGATCATGGATAGATCAAGAATAGATCATGGATAGATTGAGGATAGATCATGGATAGATTGAGGATATATCGTGGATAGATTGAGGATATATCATGGATAGATTGAGGATAGATCATGGATAGATTGAGGATATATCGTGGACAGATTGAGGATAGATCATGGATAGATTGAGGATATATCGTGGACAGATTGAGGATATATCATGGATAGATTGATGATAGATCATGGATATATTGTGGATAGATCATGGATAGATTGAGGATATATTGTGGATAGATCATGGTAAGACTTCCTAGCCATTCAGCTCTTTCAGCACTGCTCTAAACAAGTAGTCACATGGCTCATCGCCATCAACCATAGTAAGCTTTGCAGGCACCCAGGCTGTTATGAGGAGAACATCCCTCCTGAGGTGGCCTAACTCTCCAGATGATGCTCTCCATTTGCATCACAGATGAGACTTCTCACCCACTTGTGAGGTTGCGGCATATTTAAGTCTCGATCCTAGACAGTGGTGTTCAGCTTGGTGCTACAAAAAGGTGCTTTGAACTGTGTGCCCGCTGGGAGGCCTTTTATAGGAGTTGTAGTACATATATGCTGTCTGGTGATTTCATTTTTGATTTATTGTTAGAGGAAACAAAATAGGTGAAATATAAGGGTTTTCAGTGAATTTGTCTAAATCAGGTGGCCCAGCCGCATAGTGATCAAATTAAGATAGTACACCTGTACATGTCATTGAGGATTGTATTTCATTATGTAAATATTAAAATGAATGTATTTACACTTTAAAGCTTAAGGCTGTGGCATTGTGCTTATTGATAGTGAAGAGATCTTTCAGTTCTCAAAGGTATTCTGGTTTTAATTATATTCAGCAACAGACCTGTTAAGGTCATTTTTAATTGAACATTGACCTGAATTTGGCAGAATATCCCATAACATTGTGTCCAACATGGCATCATATTCCTTACAAACTGCACTACTTTTGTGCCCTGGAACTATAGGGAATAGAGTACCATTTGGGAAGCATATTCTGCCCTCTGGAGGTGAATTAGTAGAAGTCAAAATCAGCATCCCAGTGGTACCTGAGGAGCTGAGCCCATATTCAAACCATAAGAGTGCTGACCTAGGATCAGGTTCCCCCTCGTCCATGTTCTCTTATTCATTATTAAGTCCAAACTGATCCCAGATCAGCACTCACCCTCTGAGACTTTTTACTAACTTTGAGCTACGGAGTGATGAAACTAAATTACACCGACTTACTTCTCCAAATTCTTCTTCCGTTTGAACATGTTGAGTAGGCTGTTGCTCCGGCAAGCAATCTTGCCGTCGCCAACGTGCATGCGTACCGCGTCTGAGGTAGTAAAGGCGCTGCGCACGTTTCTCTCTGGCTTGGCGAGGATTATGTACATCTTGGGTGAAAACATGCAGCCCAATGCCACGGTCACACTGAGGCTCACTGAGAAGGACGTGGTAATGATCTTATAATTGGAGCCAAAGTAGATGGGCACGAACGCCAGCCAGATAATACAGGTCGTATACATGGTGAAGGCGATGTACTTGGCCTCGTTGAAGTTGGCCGGGACGTTGCGCGTCTTGAAGGCGTAGTAGGTGCAGCTCAGTATGAGCAGGCCGTTGTAGCCCAGCGGCGCCACCATGCCCACTGTGCTGGTGTTACAGATGAGGTAGACCTCCCGGATGCTGGGGTAGGACTTGATGGGCATGGGCGGCTCTAGGATGATCAGGGTTATCTCCAGGGTGAGCTGGATGCTCACTAGGATACCGGCAATCACCAGCTGATGACAAAAAATATACCGGTTATTGACACTGGATTTAAACACTGGTTTTAGACATTAGTTTTAAACATTGCTTTTAACAACCAGGTTTTAGCCATGGTTTTAGACACTGGTTTTAGATTGTGCTTTCCAATGACCTCAAAAAGTCGAACAAAAGACAGAACGGGTATTCATATAAAATGGCCCTCGGGGCAGTCAACACCAACTGCTCTTGGGTCAGTCAACGTGAAAACAATCTATTTCAAAGGTTTTGAGTTGACAGCAGAACTGCTCCCAGTTCAGTCAACATGAAAACCATCTAATTCAGAGGGGTTGGGTTGAAAGAAGAAGCCAAATCTCAGTTGGGACATGGTGTGACAACTAAGATTTGGGGGCCCACTAAATTCCCCTTTAAATATGCAGGGATTTAGAAAGCATTCAACATCAACCCAGAGAGGCGGCGATCAAAAAGCAATGAGTAAGAAATCATACATATAATCACCTGGGCACAGGCGCTCATAAATCGGGGCTTCCTGGTGCATATCTTCTTCTTGCTGCCGGCCAGGATGCGTGCGATACGGTTGGTCTTAGTGACTAATGCAGAGTAGCACATGGCAGCCGAGAGGCCCACCAAGAGGCGCTGCAGGTAGCAGGAGGCAACGGTCGGCCTGGCGATCAGGGTGAAGGGGCAGATGTAACCCAAGAAGATTCCAGCCAGAATGATGTAACAGAGCTCACGGCTGGAGGACTTGACCACAGGTGTGTCTCGGAACAGGACGAAGATGAAGGTGACGAACGAGGTGACCAGGATGCCCAGGCATGCGAACACCACCTGGACGATGGATTCAGGGTTCCCCCACTCCAGGTATCGAAGGGTGATCGGCTCGCAACCTGGGGACAAGACACTAATACCATTAATAAACTTTTTACATAGTATTTTCTGAGAAAATATTTCACTGAAAACAAAGGACTACTACATCATTGTAAATACAATTGATCAAAGATTTTAACCAACAGTCATAGACAGCAAACCTACAGATTTTAGTAATTCAAAATATATATTTTTGGACTTTTCACATCAGATCTTTTCTAGAGCTGATCTGTCTAATTACTGAAAGGAATAATTGGACCTCCTGTCTACACAGACAAATACTGGGTCAAAATGTGTTATTCTGCAAAGTTGAAATAGGGGTAGGTTGTATTATTTTTCATTTAATAAATGTTCATTTTGTGAGCCTGTGTGACCACTGCCTCCAGTTCAAAACAGTATTAAAGTAGGTTTTCAGCTCAACTATAAATACACCCCTTCTCTACTTAGGGAGGACCAGTGCACAGTACAGCTAGCCATGGTGATGGGGGGAGATTCAGGGAGAAATATAGAGCATAGCCAGGGGTGGTAAGGGAGAAGGACAGGGTGGTAGCAGGACTCATTGCAGCCTTAGACTGGTCCAACCATTAACCTTCTATCTATCTAGACACAATGAAAAGACGCAATATATTTCAAACAATTTTACCTCACGTCAAACTGAAAAGGTTCAAAAAATCACATTGGTACATTTAGTAGTTTGTTTTATGGTAGTTAAAAGTAATTCCTTCGCAAATTGCCTTTACACGTTTAGTGTCATTGTTTCATGTCGCATGCCTCTAGGGTAAAAGGTTGACTATTGAATACATTAAACATAGTTCATTTTGTCTTCGAAAGAGCTTGCAAACCCATTGAAAGTAGGACAGGTGAGCGGAAGCAATACAAGAAGTAGAGCTGTCTGAAGATGATTAATGGTTCCTATGGTGAGGTGGAAACATATCTCTTAAAGTAGGACAGTGTCACCGGGTAGGTGGGTGACATAGAGCTGTTACCAGCCATCATGGATGAATAAACTCTGTTGAGCTCAATTCAAGGATTGTGCGGTGAAAGCTTTGAGGAACTGAACTTAAAATTAAACAGTTTCCCTGGGGAGAAAGCGACTCCCCTGCGAAAGCTATCTGCTCTGATCTTTTAATATTGACTGTTGAACAAAACAGCACAGTGTAACACACAATAAAGGAAGTATATCAATATACATTTCCATTTTTAATACCTAACATAATTTAGGCGTATAGTAACTTTAATACTATAATTAGTAGAAGACATGTGTACTTAAATGTACTGTAACCTGTTTGTTTTGGCTCTTTCAATCTTTTTTTGTCATTATTGGTTTTTGTGTATGTTGGTTTTTGTGTATGTCGTTTTTTGTGTATGTTGGTTTTTGTATATGTTGGTTTTGTGTATGTCGTTTTTTGTGTATGTTGGTTTTTGTGTATGTTGGTTTTTGTATATGTTGGTTTTTGTGTATGTTGGTTTTTGTGTATGTTGGTTTTGTATATGTCGGTTTTTGTGTATGTTGGTTTTTGTGTATGTTGGTTTTTGTGCATGTTGGTTTTTGTGCATGTTGGTTATTGTCCATGTCGGTTTTTGTGTCTGTCGGTTTTTGTGTATGTCGGTTTTTGTGTATGTCGGTTTTTGTGTATGTTGGTTTTTGTGCATGTTGGTTTTTGTATATGTCGGTTTTTGTGTATGTTGGTTTTTGTGCATGTTGGTTTTTGTGCATGTCGGTTTTTGTGTATGTCAGTTTTTGTATATGTCGGTTTTTGTGTATGTTGGTTTTTGTATATGTCGGTTTTTGTGTGTTGGTTTTTGTGCATGTTGGTTTTTGTGCATGTCGGTTTTTTTGTATGTCGGTTTTTGTGTATGTCGGTTTTTGTGTATGTTGCGGTAAGTACCTCGACAAAAACAAGAAAAACTCAACCCAAACAGCCAAACTCAACAACTTGATGGGTCTGTGTACAATTATGTTGATATAAAAGCAGGGAGGGGGTCATTGTAATGTACCTTCAAGTTCTGAGTCCGGCCACCAGCCCAGGTCACAAGCCTTACAGGTGAATTCATCCTGGACAATCTCATTGTCTTTACAAGGGGTACAGATCCAACAGCAGCTCACCTCACCCTTCCTGATCACCTGCATTGTTCACATACAGACATTGTGAGTGTTGAAGTCTCTGTGCTTTCTAGTTTCCCATAAAGCCGGTGCCAGTTCAGTCCCCAACCCTTCTTATTAAGCCATCATCTGCAGATCTGCAGGGTCTAGATAGAGTCTAGACAAGTTAGTATCACAGTTTTTCTTGTACCTTACAAATGTGCCAACCGGAAGGTAAGTTGGGCTAACACAAGTTATGTGTTGGAATGGAGGAGTATAGCATATTTATTATGCATACAAAAAGGCCATTTGGATCGCAGGGCCAACCTAGGCCACATGCAAATGTATTTAAATGACAGAATTGAAAGCCAGTGGGCATTGTTGTGTTAATGACAGTCTGTGGAACAATACATAATCTGGTTGTTGCATTAGACCAGCTGGGCTGTTGAACCCGGACCTTGATCTCTCCCTTGGAGCAGGGCTCGCTGCAGACGGAGCGGACCATGTCACTGCGGTTCATCTGGATCATGTAGTCATCGATGCTGAGTTGACCCTCATGCCACGAGCCCACGTTGATGTAGTCAAAATCACCAGGTTCCACATACTGAAGGTTCATTATATCATACCTGAAAGTGGAGGGAAAGTTGCTTTGATTAATATAATTGTGAAGCAAAGCTTTATTCACACATCACTTGGATTTGATTCATAGTGAAAGATAAAGCATCCAATTATATGATTATTGTGGGCTGGTGGCTATGGGTTACATAAATAATCTGAGTATTAAGAAGTTGATAAGTATGTGGATTTGTTATTTACCAGTAGGTGGCTAATGCTATAAGATTCTAAGGAAATCTACCTAATCATTTGGAAACCATATTCTCACTATGGGGATAACGCTGTGGTGAATACCAAGAGTCGATCATGTACTGGAAAGACTTGTTCCGTAGTCACTTTGCCATGTCTTAATCATTTGATTAAGAGGAAATTCCATCTTTGGTCAAGTGTGACACTGTGACCTATGTTTCATGGCAGGGCCCATGACGAGAGTCCAAATCACATGAGTTAAACCCACCTGCCAGGAGTGTCCCCGTTCTCATCGAACCACACATCTTCTCCAGAGACCCCAGTGAAGGAGGTCCTCATGAGGAACTCCAACAGCTGGCTTCCATCGACCGGATCCATGGCTTCACACAGTCCCACGTGACGGGGACACAGGTGGCCATGCATGTCGTGCAGACCCTGAGCCATGGCGTAGATGGCATTGATGACGAAGCCCATCTTACTGTCCTGGACATAGTTGTCCTCCAGACTTTCATAACCTGACGAAAAGGATTAACAGAGTCAGTGAGCATTGGGGAGGATCTACACAGGATCCGTCTATAGAAAAAATAGGAAGGAAAATCTATAGAAAAAACGTGCTATACGTTTCCGTGCTGCAAGCGTTATGCAACTATTATACAATGTTACAATGCTATGCAGTACAACGTTCAGTTGATAGCCACTGCTGAATATGACGTAGACAATTACTTTGTATGAAAATATATATAACCTTTTTTAACCATCTATTTAAAGCATTATATAATTACACTGACATATTGCAACGGAATGATAGGGTGTCCAAAGACAAATGCTCATTACTCTTCTTAGGTTTGGACTTGGATACACTTTTTTGTTCTTAGCTGTTCTGTGGCTGGATGCATCAAAGGACAGGCATCATTGCATTGTGACAAAGGAACACTTGTTATTATGGAGCGATCAACAGTTTTGTATTTCCAACTCAGTATTCAATTAGGCATAACTAATGTGGTCAAATAATCATGAATTGATGGAGGAACAAAAGGAATGATTCTCATTTATTTATACCTCCCTCGATTCATTTGTATTCTTGTTTGCCAGAACAACAGGTCTCATGAATAAAACTGTTTGATCCATAAAGCTGTTATAGACAGAGTGGAGTGCTATTTGATGGTTGGTAATAGGACTGGAACTTCAATAGAACCATTTATAAATAGGTCCAAGGACACCCTATCGGTTAACAAGCATGAAGCAATAAAAACAGCTCATACCATATATCACAACGTTAATAATACTATCATGTACAGACTGATCAAAGTTTAGAATCAAATAACCAATTTCAGCAAAATCAATTTGTGAATCAAACAGTTCTGGAAACATGACTGCACAGAATCTGGATGTGTTTGTTTGAAGCCAGACTTGGTTGTTGAACATAAATTGGCTTGCTAAGTGATACAAGTGCAAACAAACACACCAACAAACGATTGGATAGTGTTGTGGGCAACAGCAAGCACAGTGCATTTTACATTCAGACAGGGTGTACTTGGTGGTGACCTGCGCTCTGGGAGATCTGTAGAATTGAATTGTTCTCCCGACGCTGAAGGTTACATCCCTTATCCTCCAAAAAGTATTACCAGCCAAATGGTTCACTTATACTTTTACACATTTCCAGTCACCAAATGTAATCTACAATCCAAAATGCATTAGTAGTCAATGCAAGATAAACCATGTGAATTGAGATAATTACAAATGACTTTGAGATTCTAAGACTCTGGCTTTCTGGTCCCCATACTTGATCGCAGTTGCCACGCGGGATTACATATGATCCCGAATGGCAGCTCAACGTGGGGAAAGACGTTGGTGAGACATTCCTGATTATAGATGTGTTCAGTCACTGGAAAGGTTTTCTGGATATAGGTAAACCAAGGGATACAGGATGTATTCTTGATTAACCCAAGGACAATTCCATCAAACAGATCTCCCAGAGCACAGGGGCTAGTGGTGACCCAAGTATGAGTCAGGTGTTGGAACTTCCCTTCCTACAGGAACTTTTCCCTCTTGATAAGGTAGTGCATTGCGCGCATTCAGACAACCAATACAATTTCATTGTTCAAATACACTGCTTTTTATCTTTACAATTGACCATTATATTTATGTTTAGTTGCTCTCATAAAATCTTTGGAACTCTACTATAATTGACCAATAGCATGAACAAGCCATGTGCAACTTAAACTAAATGCTGTATTGTCATTGAACCAACTGCCCAGTGTACGTATCATATCTAAAGTCACGGTGTCTTAATGTATTGGGCCAAGGTCCATTTCAGGACATTGTGTCTATGTCCAAATAAGAACATGCAGTGTGGGGTTCTACAAGGCAGACCAGCCAGTTGGTAACTCACCTAATGCTTTCAGATGTTATTGGGCTATGTTTTATACAGCAATTTACAATCAGGAGGATGTGAGAATACACAGTGTTGGAGGGAAAACTGTTATTGTGCTCTCACTTTAATGCATAAAAACACCCCAATAGCTTAATATAGTAGAGGTCAACAGATATTGTATGGTGGCACTGAATTTCACGGTTGAAATTAACCTGGGTTGGTCTGAATATAGGTTTTCTGGGAGAGAAAAAAATGATCATCTGCAATACTTTCCATCACACAAACATAGAGTTTTCACTTGATGATATCAGTCGACCTCTATGTATATTGCGAGTGATGTGCTTTACAAGTTTATTCAGAAAAATACGCACTCACCGTCTTGGAGCTCTATACAAATAAATAAAAATAAAGGTGACAGAACAGTAGGCTATAACTCTGTCTCAAATTATCACAACGTATCAATATCCATGTAATAAATTGTATGGAAACAATAGAAGAAACATAGATCTTGATTTCTGA
Source organism: Esox niger (assembly GCA_016801105.1). Taxonomy (NCBI): domain Eukaryota; kingdom Metazoa; phylum Chordata; class Actinopteri; order Esociformes; family Esocidae; genus Esox; species Esox niger. Next base: position 184,403 of record JACXGJ010000020.1, on the reverse strand, counting down.
AACAAAGAGGCGAATGTATGTAAAGAAAATGCAAAGGAGATGTACAAGAGAAAAGGAAATTCATGCAATATACATGAATCAAGAGTGTCGCATGCATTGTTTATAATTCCCTTAATACAGGGTTGTTGACTAAAAAGCATCAGAGATTTCTATAGAATGAACAATTTGATATGCTAAGCAATGATAACCAACTCAGAATTTTATAGTATAAAACACAAATAAATAGAAAAGGGCAAGGTGGGGAAAAAAACTTTTGAAAACATGCTTTTTGAGCATTTTTTCAAGTGATCATAGTAGCTTTAGCTAATAAATGCATCTGATTAGTTATTTTTGTGAGATCCAATGTGGCTTGATAATTCAATTTACCTAGATCATCTTTGGTTTGCCAGGGGAACGTTTTAGAAATGAAATAAAACAAAAAACAAAAGAGTATTATTATATGGCTAGATACATAGAATCTTCAACCCTAAAGAAAACACAATGGAGCAAATCATTCTTTGTTCCAGATCCATAATCGTTCAAGGAAACTATTTTCATAGCTTCTTTTCATATGTACCTGAGCAGTTTTTCCTGTAGTTCTTGTTCTCCAGCGGGTGCCCTGGTATGCGGCACTGGAACCTGTGCTGCCAGAACTCAGGGAACCACGGGTTCCTGGTGTTGGTGTCGAGGCGGAGCTTCAGATAGTAGTCGTCAAAGGACGTGACCTCCTCTGACTGTAGCTTCACAGTGATACCACCCACAGCCTCCTGCTCGTAGCCCTCAACCACCTCATCTCTGTCCGCCCAACCATCACTGTGGGGAGTCACATGAACAATGATAGGATTACCGCTTACCTCCACTTAACCAATGGCCTTGTGGAGTGTTTCAATATGACCTGAAACAGAGTATGACAACGCTTTTGGATGGTACAGACTGGAATAAAATGTTCATTGGGTCTGGCAATTACAGGACCGCATCTGTAGTCTAAATCCTGTAGATGCCAGACATCTTGCTCATGTTGGAGGGAAATGGCAAGTATCTTGAAGAGTCAAATGTAAACCTACTGCCAAGTAGTAGGGGAAACGCATGTGATCTCTTAAGATTCTCTGTGCAAAAATAATTACATACCGTACAGTGACTAACAGGGGTGTAGCACACAATTCTGGGCCCTGTACATAGGCGTCTCTGAGGGCCCCTCCCCTCTTTATTCAAGATTCAAATATATTCGAGAACATCCAAATGATGGCTGATGAATATACTCGCTGTGTTGTTGAGCTAATCATAACTCAGAGAGATGAGTGAGCTGCATGATATGATTACATGACAGTAGCTTTCCTGCTTTCTAGTCATAACCTTCCGCCACCTAACCTGGCTACTACAGAGACTGCAAGGTTCCCAGTCTTTCATTGCAGTTCTCAGAGAAAATAAAGACCTCTTATACACTGCCTGCACAATTATTAGGCACATCATATTCCTCAGGCTTTCTTTACTTGTTGAACAAACACAATGCTCTCAGTCAATCCAAAATATCATTGAACCTCAAACCTGAATGTTTAGCAAAGGAAACATTTGTCTTGATCTTTCTCAGGGGAATACATAAATGTGCACAATTATTAGGCAACAATTAATGTGCTCACTGATTAGGCAACTAAACTACACAAATTATGTCTGTAACTCACTTGTTTATTCACAATTTAACACAAAATGAAAATTAAATTACATTTGTGGTATAGCCACTCTTCTTTTCAATAACTACCATGAGCCTTCCATCCATGGAGTCTGTCAGTTTCTTGGTCTGTTCACGAACAACTTTCGCTGAAGCAGCAACCACAGCCTCCCAAATCCTGTTCAAAGAGGTGTATTGTCTTCCCTGACTGTAAATCTTATGTCTGAGAAGGTTCTCAAAAGGAGGGAAGTCAGGTAAAGGAAAGGGGCCAGGTCATTATTCAGGCATCTTTGAAGCCCTTGATTGCCAGCCTAGCAGTGGATTGTTCTGCATGAAGAGCATGACCTTCTTGAATACTGAGAACTACTTCCTGTAACACTGCTTGAAGAAAGATATGGGTGTTGAGTCGGACCTTTTACCTACCTCATCCTTAATGATAGCAGCCCATACCAGTACCCCTCCTCCAACTTGCTGGCGCCTGACTGAAGTGGTGCCGGGTGTCCATTAGTGTTCCAGTCACATGTCCATCCATCTGGTCCATCAAGATGCTTTCTCATTTCATCTGTCCATTAAACATTTGAAAAATCTGTCTTCAGGTATTTCTTTGCCAAATCTATATGCTTCAACATGTGAATCTTATTCAGTGGTGGTCTTCTTCCAGCCTTCTTGTCCGTGGCCATGTCTCAGAGTCTTGTACTTCTGGACATTCCAGGTAGGTTGCAGTTTTGGAATATGGTGGCACTGGAGGATACTGGGTTCCTGGTAGCTTCATGTTTAATTCTTATCAACTCTTTTGCAATTAATTTGCATATTTTCTTCACCATAAATTATTTGCACCCAGTTGACTATATGCCACAAAATGTGTCCGGTGGTCACGCCTCAATAATTTAACTATTTCAAGAGTGTTGCATCCATCTGAAAGGTGTTTTACAATTTATGACTTTTCAGTGTCAGTTAAATCTTTTTTTGGCGCCTTTTAGCTGAGGTCATGAAGCTGCCTAATAATTATGCAAATTTTGATATAGGGTGTTATTCACTGTTGCCACACCCTCCTTCATTACACCAATAATTTGGACCTAAAAATCATTCAATCCAAGGAGCATTCAAGCTAATTTGGTTTGGAGTTGGAAAATGTGCATAGAAATAATAATACAATATGAATACTTACTTGCCTAATAATTGTGCACGCAATGTAAGCACACCAAAATTTTATTTGGGTTTCATAGACGTCGAGTGCCATAAGCAACTTACAGCTTATAGCACCCAGAACCGGGCCTGCTTGTATGGACCTCAGTCCTGTGCCGATTAACTTCTGAACTAGTAATCAGTGGGTTCAGGACCATGTAAGTAGGTTGCAGAATCCAGTCTCCCAATGTGTTCTCCACTGAGCCAGACTTCTCCTAGAGGTATCATTTATTAAACTGCACAGCCATATAACATGCTAGCCCCAAGCTAGCTGCTGTCGTGTAGTGTTATAGTGTGTGCTTTGTTAGCCCTTTGGTCACTGTACTTGGTCTGCTACACATCAGTGGGAAGGAGAGCATGTCAAAGCCTCTTCCTCCATAGGAGGCTAAACAGATTTGGCATGGGTCCCCCAATCCTCAAATAGTTCTACAGTGGCATCACTGAGAGTATCTTAACAGACTGCATCTCTGTCTAGTGGGGTAACTGTACCATGATACACGCTTTGTATACTGTTTTCTTATAGTAAACCACTATTGCTTTTACTACTACTTTTACCAGTAGCATCAGTCCAATTCCATTCACTGTGTGTGTGCATGTCTGTCTTAGTCCGGCACTAAAAACAATAGTGATAAAGTCCATCTGGGCCCAGAACCCATTAGCCCATTGGACAATCACTAGTGCGTACAACAACACAACGCCCCGAGCTCCAGACAGACACACGATACTCGGAGTGCCTGTCCACCCAACAGCTTTCAGAATGGGAGCCAGCCAACCAAAGCGTTATGCCAACCAAATGCTTAGGTAGGCTCCAGAACCAATTTGGCCTCTAGGTTGCTATAACACAATGTCCAACACACCCCTGACAGCCAATTCAAATGACTGCCAATGATATAGCCTACCTAGCAACAGCCACGATTGGTCGAGGCCTCACCAGTGCCATGGTTGGTGGAGCCTCCGCAGCGCAGCATCTGCCTGAGTGGTCTCAGACCAGCCATTGCTGGTGTTGTTGCCTGCACACGCTCTACCTGCAGAGTATGACCCCGAACTGCAGCCACATCGTCTTGAACCAGGCCGACCATCAGGCCCCAATCTTTTTAATTGACAATCTAGTTATTGTCTATTATTTTGTTGTACCTTCAGGGTCGACCTAATAGGCCTAATTAAGAGATGTCTCTTGTTTCTCCACAGGCGGCAGCACTAACACACACTCCGGAGGATGGGCACATTCACAGGGGAATCTGGGTGGAGAGACATTCCAATGTCCCACAGCTCAGAAGAGCACATATCCATTATGGAGTGTACTGGTGCAAATTCAAAGACAGACGGTTGGTACAAAATGAAATTATAACACAAATGCTAATGCTCTATTGCTTTTCAGTGCACATTACACACTGACTAACATATTTTTGTTGCCACTGATAGTTAGGCCTCTTGTTTTATAGAGGAGCCAGTCACGTATGCATTTCCTTAAAATTGGTCCCTCTATAGCTCTCTGGACTACTCCTCCCACAAAGGCCACATTGCGCTGTTCCAATGGGGAAACCTTTTAAAGTGCAATTAAGACACTCTGAACAGCTCTTGCCTAAGTCAAGCATTGCTAATCACATTATATTTTTGTGTAGATCACAAAACCTAAACAATTGCCCTCCTCCCTCGTTCAGCATGGCAACATCACCAGTATTCAGCCATCTGTTTCACAGCACTACACACTCTGTTTTGAGCCAAGAACCTGCTGCAGTGTCGTCAGTATGTTATGCAGGTCTTCATACAAACCATGGTAGGAACAAACACATTCAACCAGGCCAAACCACCCCCATGTGGGATACTGGCTGTAATTGGAAAAAAATCCTCTAGGGAATGTCTGTTTTCTGTTTTCTTTTTGTTTCACCTTTATAAGGTACATGAACGGGACGGGAAGTCAGGCTATGTTGGATTTTACTGTGATTTACCAGGCCCATCGCTGCAACTGAGGAACTGAAAGCGGGAAGGCTTGAGGCTATTGGAAGGGCGTAGAGTGGAACTTCTCCGGTCTAGATTCACTGGGCTGCCGGTGTTCACTTACTGCACTGCTCTAGAAAAATCTTCTCTCAGTCGCTTGTCTCCTTGACCCAGAAAGAAACAGCCGCACCAAACCCATGTCCTACTTCCCATCCTCAGAGGGACGTCACTAGTAGTATAACTCAACTGCAGAGTTATTTGTCCTTTTTAATTTATTTATACATTTCCGTTATCATCAGTGTTGCATGCAGCATCCTCGCAACGACCATGAATCACTGAGAAGAATTGTAAAAACTGTTGCCTGGACTGTGGTCCATCAGCATTCCTATTTTGTACAAAATGAAAGAATAAACGCTACAAATTAAAGTAAAGCACATCTGAAACAAGGCTAACTCGGCGCAGTTTGAGCTGCAGTTTGAGCATTACTATTACAGGCAGGTCTTCATGCTCGCTCGTTACATCTTCACTGGATAGCTACAAACGAACTACAGTTAGGATGTCAACCAGCTGATAATATGTGTTCTGATACTCGGTTGTGCTAATCACTGAGCTCTGTGCTGGAGGTGCTGTCCCACATTACCCCGGTTTCCCACTGAGCTTGTGATCTGACAGAGGGAGAGAGTGCTGTCACATATTACCCAAGCCTCCCCAGTTTGCCTGTGATCTGACGGGGGAGAGTGAGAAAGAGAGAGCGGAAGAGAGCTCACTGTTCGAACGATGCATTATTTATGAGTGTGAGTCTGGCTCAAAGCTCCAATCTCTTTCTCTGCTATTGCTACAGTTGTTTTTGTTCATGAGTTCTTCCTATTAAGTCCAAGTCTCAGTAAAGCACAGGAGGTGTCTGTTTGAAATTTTAAAGGGAGATGATTTTATTTTGTTCTGTAAAATTCCAATGAGTGTTTCACCCCACAAAATGGAGTATGGTAAAAATTAAAGGTAAGTAGGCAAAACACATGCAAGTCTATGTTCAGATTGATCGCAGTAGTTTAAAAGGCTTATATCAACACTCCTACTTTATGATGCTTGATAAATGAAGCCAAAAGTGGAAATGACACATCCCTTGGACTGATTATTTATTGTATAAGTTAACTTTACCTGCCGACGAGAAGAAACTCTCCTGCCACCCCAAGTCGCCTCATGGCCATGAGCAGCCCGCGGACCGTCATGCCCTCGCAGAAACAGACAACCACACGAGCCTTGGGCAGACGTTCCCTCAGCTTCCTCAGCAGCCTGTCAAAGTGTTTCTCCCCAGCGTTGCTATAGATCTTATCTGAATGGGCAATACACAGGCCCTCCTGAGAGGCTAGCTCCTTAAATGCTTCCATACCGCTTTCTCCATAGTTACCTGGGAAGAATTAACAAACAAACAAAAAACACTGTACAGTCATCTTTCAAGGTAAATGTATGTATTTATATAATATTATTTCAAATTTACCATTCTACTTCACAGTTACAGTTCTAGTTACTTTAAGTTTAGCCTTTCTTCAGATTTGTTTCAATGTAGAACTGAAGCAGTACGTCTTGCCTTCAAGACAGACACAACAGCACTGTATCCTATGCCTATAGCTGCAGTTTAAATATTCAGTGTGTTTTTTATTACTATTTCAGACACTAAAGTGCCATGTCATTGTGTTTCATATTGCTTATTTATTTAATTAAAGCATTCACCAGCCTAAAAAAATAATGAATAATGAAGGTGCAACATGACAGAAGTGTAATTCGGTTTTAATCAGTTCACCGCCAGCTCTGCATGAGTCCCTCTGAGTCGTCCCTCACTGCAGGCAGAGCAGAGGTCTGCGTCTGCTTCCCAAATGGTGCCCTATTCTCCACATAGTGCAGTATGTTTAACAAGAGCTCTAAGGAACTCTGGGTAAAAGCAGTACATCGTACATTTGGAGCATGGTGCCGTAGGACAGACTGTGATGCTGGGAACGTTGGTATGCACATCAGGCAGGCAGCTATAAAACGAAAGTCATTGAGACATTTCATCACCGGGGACTGGAATCTTAATTACTGTATAATAATGTACCCTACAGCCCAGCTTCTGTTACGGTAGTGCAGAACAGAAGTGTAGCTACTGCTAAAGCCCAGGAATGTTCTGGTTTCTTAGTCTCATATGCTGCAGTTGAATCAATGAATTGAAGAACCCTTCACACATGAACGTACACAATCATTCACAAGTTTGGGGTCACTTAAGAAGGTCATTGATAAGGTTCGAAATAGTCATATTTAATTTTAATTATAACTTTGTAGACATTTGGCATTCTAGTTGTTATTTTGTTGAGGTCATCTGAAGAGATTGACTTCTACAAATGGGTACTTCTTGCATACCATACAGTCAAGTTGCTCCCACAAAAGCTCAATAGGGTTGAGATCTGACTGCGCTCCATTATAGACAGAATACCAGCGGATTCTTCCCTAAATAGTTCTTACATAGCTTGAAGCTGTGCTTTGGGTCTGTGATGGAAATGTAATCGATAGACACTAAGAAATTGCCACAACAGGTCCTTGTCCTGTTGTAGGAGGAATCTGTCTCCAATCAAATGACATCCACAGGGTATGGCATTGCAAAATGGAGTAATTGCTTTTTTTTGTACACGGTTCCTTTAACCTTGTACAAAACTCCCACTTTACCACCACCAAAGCACCCCTAGAACATCGTAATGCCTCCACCATGTTCCAATATAACACTCGTTTCCAAGCTTTGTTCTTTTGGCCATCTTAATCTTTTCTTTTAATTGTCAGTCTGAGATATGGCTTTTTTGCAAATCTGCCGTCACAGTCACCTGTTCAATCAGCACAACCATTTTCAGCTGTGCTAACATAATTCCAATTTTTTTTTGTAATGATCAATTAGCCTTTTAAAAAATTAGCCTGTTATTTTTATGGACAAAGAATTTTCTTTTCTTTTGTTGTCTTTCAAAAACAAGGAACTGTCTAAGTGACACCTAACTTTTGAATGGCAGTGTATATTCTGAGTGAATTACATCATGCTGCAGGGCATTTCTGGAGAAGGGCTGTGAATTCGTTTAGCTACTGTTTGCTCTAAAAGGTACCTCACTGACATTCTTCTCTTTTTGCACTTGCTCACAGATGGATAGATTGCCTGTCATCACCTTCCTGTATGATTTCATAGGACATAAAGTACATTTTGAAAGAACGTGACTGACCAAATCTTTCTAAGTTTAAAAACAAGAAGCTGAAACATTATGGGGATCTTAGATAGGGACTTGTGGTAGTGCATTGTGCGCATGAATTTCTAAACAGTGTTCTGATGCATGTTATAAATAGTTGATGCTATTGCCATGACAAGCCAACAAAAAAGATTATATCTTTTGGAACATCAACACAAAGAATTGCAAGGAAAGCCGAAATTGTGAGTGCTTTTATTGTAATACTGTTGTTTTTGTTTTTCTGTGGACAATTCTGCTGCTTCCACAAAGTAAAATTAGATGTTAATTAAAAAGAACAACTCTTATTTTCAGCATTGCTGTATCCATTCAAATGTATGATAAAAAAAACAGAAACAATTCAGCATGTGTACATTTTTCTTTTTTATGTTTCTTGTATTTATTTCACCTTTTTTACCATGTAAGCCAATTGAAAACCAAGTTTTATCTACCATAACCTGCCAAAGTCTTAATGATAAAATACAATCTTTATGTACAGTGTGAAAGGCAAGAGGTCAGTAAATGACAACATATGAAGTGATACATACACACAGATAGATGGAAAGCTTATGTAAAATTCAAAAAAAAGATTCACTGAAAGGATCTGATCTAACTGACCACTGAAAGTGACTGAAATTGAACTCAAAATAGGACACAAAGATCAAGGCCTGTTATAATCAAACACTAAACAAGAGAAAGAGTAGTCCTTCCCAACTTTCAGCTGAGTCCAACTATTCCCCTGTGTAACATGTCTGACTCTCCACACCTAATTTAGCCCATCAAAAGCTACCCACTAAGTCAGTGTTAGGGAACCTTGAAGGGCTAGATTGTTTGCTTGATAATCTTTAGCAAACCTAGAACCTGAACAAAGAAACAGACGATTCTCCCTACTGAGAAAAGCTATGACTAACTACTTCTGTGGATGATGCTGTACTCTACCTCTATTTTAATCAATATCATTATGAATTGTATAAATTGTATACATTAATTAATTAAGCTTTCATTATAATATGTTTGGTGCAACTACATTGTATATACAATAGATATGTTAATTCAATGTAAAACTGAAAAGGAACCAGTTGTAAAGGATTTATGTTGGTTATTGTTTATTTTTTAGCATGCTTACAATGCTGTAGCTGGTTACCTGACAGTGATATGTGGATTCAACGAATGTTTTAGCAGTGTTTTGATTCAGCCTATTTTCACAGTCATGTGTTGATTCAACCTATGTTTTCACAGTTGTATATTGATTCAATCAATGTTTTAACAGTATATTTTTTATTTGACCATTGTTTTGACAGTGTATGTTGATTCAACTGATGTTTTAATTGTATATTTTGATTAAACCTATGTTTTCAGTTGTATGTAGATTCAACATATGTTTTCACAGAGTATGTTGATTTGACCTGTTTTCAGAGTTGTATGTTTATTCAACCTATGTTTTAACAGTTGTATGTTGATTCAACCTATGTTTGCACTGAGTATGTTGATTCAACCTGTTTTCACAGTTGTATATTGATTCAACCTATATTTTCACAGAGTATGTTGATTCAACCTGTTTTCACAGTTGTATGTCTATTCAACCTGTGTTTTCACTGTGTATGTTGATTCAACCTATGTTTTCACAGTTGTATGTTGATTCAACCTGTTTTTACCAAGTATGATTCAACCTGTTTTCACAGTTATATGTTGATTCAACCTATGTTTTCACAGAGTATGTTGATTCAACCTATGTTTTCACAGAGTATGTTGATTCAACCTGTTTTCACAGTTGTATGTCTATTCAACCTGTGTTTTCACTGTGTATGTTGATTCAACCTATGTTTTCACAGTTGTATGTTGATTCAACCTGTTTTTACCAAGTATGATTCAACCTGTTTTCACAGTTGTATGTTGATTCAACTCATGTATTCACAGTTGTATGTTGATTAAACTTATGTTTTCACCGAGTATGTTGATTCAACCTATGTTTTTACCAAGTATGATTCAACCTGTTTTCACAGTTGTATGTTGATTCAACTTATGTTTTCACAGTTGTATGTTGATTTAACTAATGTTTTCACAGCGGTATGTTAATTCAACCTATGAATTAACATACAACTCTTTCACAATCTATATAACTACACGTGGAATAGCAGTACTCCCAGTTCAGCTAATTATGTATATATGTATATGTTGATGCCAAATATTAAACATGAAGCCAATTACTTATGTAAGAAACCAAAACAGACAGATACTTACCTTCTGTATGCACTGCTGACACATAGGTCCAATTATAGCGTTTTACAATGTCCAGGATGGCTCTGGCTTGGAGAGTGTCAGATGGAACAACCCTAAGAAAATACTTGAAGAGTGTTTTGTCACTCAGATCTATGCTGGTTGCAGAATATGCTATCTGGGGGATGTTGAACAGCTGAAGAAGGTTCTGTACTTGAATAGCCACTGAACTTGACCCAGGGCCAATAACCCCTGCTATGGGTTTCTTGGTAGTGGGTGGCTGACTGGAAGGTGTCCCTTCAATGCACCACTGTCTGGAGGTACCATCCTTGTTGTCATCGTCCCGAATGGAGATGAGGGAGTCTCTGATGAACTCAATGCTCTGCTCCAGAGCCACTGAGGAATGCCAGCAGGAGTCCCTGATCTCACACCCCAGCGTGATGTTGGGCAGGAGGTTTGGGTCAGAGTTGATCCGGTCCAAGGTGTGGAACATGGCTTCTACTCGCTGGATTCCATATTGTTCCCGAACCTCGCCGCATTTTCTCTCCGCTACCTGCTCTGTCGATGGTTGGTGATGGACCGAAAACAGAGCACCGATTATAATGTCCCCGTCCATTCTGGCCACCAGACGGGAGGAACCAGCTTTAGGAACTGCTGACCTCTCGAATACATTACTGGGAGAAATGAATGCATCATTCAGTAAAATAGAAAAACACAAAAATGTAATGGCATTCAAGTACATCATATTCCACATGTTTTAAAAGGTCTCGGTATAAAAGGTGATAGAATCATGTCCAGTTTGTCATTTGGGAGAGACATGGGTCCACGTTAAATGGAAGATCCATCATCTCATTATGCCTCTTTCACTGATGTCTAACCTGCAGATGAGATACATATGTTAATTGAAGTTTGCTTTGTAAACAAGGAATGTTAAAGAACTGTCTGTTGTCGATCAATCGTTGGGATCTCTTAATATCCATTAGATACGCTACATAACTTCCAAATTAACCAAAGACAAACACTGCAGAAGCCAATTGACATTCAATAATAAATAACGTAATTTACACTCATTTGTAACCATATAGCCTAAAGGCACTAGTGCCCCTTATAACCTCTACAGCAAAAACAACTTGCAGGATATTGACTCAAAGTTGACATGTGTGCGTGCGGTTGATTTGCATATGTTGTTTCAGCACCTCGGTCAGCGCCAGGTGCGGACTTGCGCGTTGGGCTAAATCATTAATCCGAACTGAGATTGTTTAAGCCCTAATTGGTTGTTTAAATGCTCCAAAAATGTCTCAACGAAATTATGAACCAGATGTCATAGAATATTATGCCATTAGTCACATTTCAATATTTTTCTTGTCAAAATGTATCAATGATTTTGTTAAAATAGGTCATTCGCCAATTCTTATGGATTCACATTTTTCTCACATTTTGAATGACATGTCTTACAATTTTTGTACATTAAAAAAAATATTGCTATTAACCCGAGGAGCAGTCTCTTAAATACATGTTCCATTGTACATTTTGTATCAAATAGGCTAAACTAGCATACATATCGCAACATTAAAATATGGACATACCTGCACCTCCTGCCTCGGAACATTGCGTACCTCTTCGTCTCCTGAACCTCACAGTTTGGAGCCCAAGTTAAGCCTCTGCCGCGCAAATGCAGGGTTTCTCTTTTTTCTCTCCTTCTCTCTCAGTCTTTCTTTCTGAAAATGGAGAATGGGTGCCCCCGTTCTATTTGTCTTGATCACTGCATGTGTCTTTAAAACCGGGTCACATACATTACATGGTCACATAAAGGACAGCAAGCAGAGAGATAGAAATTAAGGGGTTTGAGATTGGTTGAATGTTTATGTCCAATGTATTCTGTATAGTGAATTGAAATGAAGCATTAACCATTTAACATGCGTGTTCATTGTGTGTAATATATGACAACATTTAAGTTCAACCCGTTTCTTTTGTCTTTTTCAGAATATAGGTATAATCGTAGATGCCTTCAATAAACCCAGAATTGTTGGTTTAAAGTTAGGCAAAACACTTCTGCGTCTATAGGCTATGGTAACCAAAGTAATCCAGATTACATCTGAAGATAGGTAACAATGTTAAATAGAAGAAGGTGTATATTTATATTATTTCTGGGTTAACGTGATACTTAGTGTCCACAGCCACTGCAATAACACAAGTTGAACCGGCATACCTACAAGAGAAAGGTTTTTTAATCTACAATGTAATAGAGAACAATGCTGCGACCTAGCGGTTGTGAACTGACAGTTCTGGTTAAACCAAGGAGTTGAAGGCTTCTGTGACGCTACCTTACTTCCGGCATGTATGAAAACATGGCGCACAGCAGCAGCGGAGAAACAGGCTAAATGATGGTTTAGTGTGTTTTTAAACTCGGTGGCAGTCGCTTCAAGACGACAAAGTCCCTTGATTGGTTTGGTAAATCGGACGCGAGCAAATTGTTTCGTCAGCAGGGGCCAGGAACAGTGACGAATATTTGTGAGATATAAAAAGTAATTGTAAAATATGTGTTGAAGCAGTAGACATCTTTGCTATCCAATCTAGACAACAATCACAATGCGTCTGAAAGCAGTACTGCAATCACACATTAGTGTAGCCTTTTCGTTACAATGTTGCAAGCTCGTCATGTTATCACATTTTTGCTGTTGGCCTGCGGAATTGTTGACACTTAAAATGTCAATAATTATTCAGTGACCAGTTTTTATAATACAACGAGAATAAGATGATTGCGCCAAGGATATAAACAACGGGATAACGAAGTGGCTCAGCCACTAGGCTTTTAATGGTCACAGACTGCCAATGCATAATGCTATACTGTATAAGTAGCCTGGATCCGACAGGTGTTTTTTTTTTAAACTTGCTTTTGTGAAGTGGGTTTTGTTTATCTTACCTCTAAAAACGTTTACTGTTTACGTTCCTTGTCTATTATTGCTTGATACTGATTCCTGGGCGATATATCCCTACTTTCATTGCATTGTTCAGAATGTCTTCCAAAATATTTTACTATCCAGATGTTTTATGATCTTCTAGGCTGTCACCATGAGCAACAGAAGGAAGCGTGCTGCACCAGTGAGGGTGGATGAGGAGGCCAAGAAGAAGCTGGACTGGAACATGCATGAGGACCGCAGGAACGAGACTCTACTCCAAGAAGAGGACGATCAGATTCCAACTTGCTCTCTTCTTTCTACTGATCTCCAGATCCCAACAAGTTCTCTAATCTCCACCCTCCAGGGGACCTGTGAGGAAGGTTGCTCCAGCTCAGGCACCCTGTTATCAAACCTGGGACTGGGAGATGACCCCCCTCACCCTGGTTCATCATCCACAGACGCCTCCATCTCCACCTCACTCACGCTCACTGTGCTTCCTCTCTCTGACCTGGCTCACACTTGGAAGTCTTTGATCGGGGAATTCAGCCTCCGTGTTCTCTCTGTCTGCGTTAGACCCTCTGGCTTTGACCAGAGGGCCTTCACCCTCCGTAGGACAGAAGATCAGCTGTGCCTGAGCATTAGTGATGAGAGTAGCGATACTACAGGAGGACTGGAGTCAAGATTTCTGGACAGTTCCTGTCTAGTAGAGTGTTCCTTGGGTGGGTGGATACTGCTGGAGGAGCTAGACTGGCTTCAGAAGAGAAGAGTTGTGCAGCTGTGTCATCACTCAGGAGAGGAGAAAATTAAGGTTTGTACTTCATATACTCTATGGATAATTTCACACTATCTTTGGAGTGTTGTGTCAGTGTACTTAGTTTTTAAGTTTTCAGGCGGTGTGCTTCACTGAAATGTGTAGTTTATTCAGCAAGGAGGTTATGCATTTACCTGTCAATTGTTTATGTCTGCAATGGTTTTGAATTATAGTAGCCTAATATAAAAATTTGGACAGTGATCGAACTTAAGGCTTGATAGGGACAAGAGAAAACATCTTTGGACAACAATAATGTAGACTGAACCTATCCAAATGGACAAGTAAAACATAATCATGCAGCTAATAAAAGTTTCTAACAATCTATCCAACCAAAGTGTCCCAAGGACACGATGAGTTGGGCATTTTATACTCGGAATACATGTGCTAGTTTTTCTCTTTCTGTAATTGAGCTGTTGTCTCTGCCCCCGACATTGTCTGTGTGGCAATGAATGTATTTGCGTGTTATGAATGGATCGTAGTAATGGCTTGGAAGTATTTCGCCCTCCACTCGGGTTTTGGTTAATGTAGACTTACCGTACATTCACACAGTTTCCGAAATGTCAGAATGCCAACGCTAGCATCGTCAGTTGTAGCAAACGTGTGGGCAAACTAGCGTCATAACAGCTGGTAAGCTGTATTAAGGCTTGAGAATAGCACATTTGTATAAAAGGAACGACAGCTTTTTACCATGGATACAATTGGCATAAAACTTATTTTAATACATTTTACATTTTATACATCTGTACTTAATTTATATGCCTCTGATATAATTCTTACAACCTGTAATGCTAGCTGAAGCAAACCAGCTTGTTAGAATTAGGTAGTAAGCAGTCATCTGAAGTAGCCAGCTATCAAGTATTGACACCTGATGCACCAACTATCTGCATTTTTTGTTTGTCTCTGTAGGAAAATAGCTTGCAATCGTACAGCTCAGGGAATCCCATCACGGCTACTTCACTTTTTTTTTCTATATATTTGCCTATTTTTTTCATCCATCTTTTTTAAATGGACCGCAAAAGCAGACAATGCAACTTTATTATTGTGAAGCTAAAGTTTTTTTCTTTTAATTTTACGGAGAACATTTCACAACCACCTATTCAAAATCCCGTGATTGGTCAGTCTCCAGCCGTATGCGCGGTTGATTTGCATAAAGTTGGAAAATCTGAACTTTTTCTTTGCCTCTCACGGATCCCACGCATAGACCAACAAGCCATTCACACGCCACGCTTCCCTTCATTTAAATTTTTGAGCCATCGCGAATTGCGTAAATGTAACGGTATGTTACTCCCTATCGGATGCACCCACAGTAGCTATTTGTTTGAGGTTTACAGTCGTAGACAGTTGGCAAAAAATCTTAACAACTAAACCTGGGCAAACCCCAGGAAAGCGCCCAATACGTCCACCACAATTACCAAAGGTTCATCTTTCAGATGATTAAAAGGCATAAGAGACGTCAGGACGAATCTTGCACATTACCTAGTCAGAAGATTTTCTTTGGATTCAATATGATACTGAGTGGGAATAATGTATGTTTCCACGTGCAGTGATTTTCTTGCTATTTTAGACACGTCAGTTAGCTAATCAAAATGTATTTAAACAATTCTAGCTAATATTTATGTTAAAGGACTTAGGCCTATATATTCAATAGCCACTTACATTTTACATTGATTAGCCAATTGTGCTAATGTCTTGTAATAGAAATTGACATGCCTTTGCAATTGTAACAAAAAAGTTATTATTGGCCACTGACTGACGTTTTTGCCTCAATAATATATTTATTGTGTGTGTGTGTGTGTGTGTACAATAATGTTTCATATCTTGATTTTCTGCATTATTAAATGGTAAGCAGTACAATAATCCATATATCAAATAAATATATTTAAACTAATTAATTGGATATAGGATAGTACATTTTAGCTAAATATTTCTCAATATTGATTAATGGGGCCAAAGACTAAGCAACACTTGAAAATGACAGTTTAACTAAGTCAGGTCAATTTGTGTACATATACAAACAGTAATTATAATGACATGTATTATGAAATTGCATCCGTCAATAGTAGTTTAAAGTACTTTCAGCAGTTGGACAATTAAAAATCTGTCTCACTTGCCCAAAGGACAAGTGGTTAAAAAATCCAATGTCAGCCAATGTAGTCTTGTTTTATTTAGTTTGGGGTTATATTAGCTCCTTAAGTGATGCTTTTACATCTGTTTACATCTGTTTTTAAAATATTTGGCTTTCCTGCTGCAGGTAGGGATATATGTACTGGAGTCGGGATTGGGAAAGCCTGAATTCCTCAGCGAGGGAAACGGAAGGATCAGAAAAGCAAATCAACTGATGCAGAAATTAATGGAGTTTTACTATGATTTTATTATTCCTGGTAAGTATGTTGTTCTCCTCATTTGTCGACCCCTAACCCTCTATGATTATACCAGTCGCCTGTTCCTCTGTTAGAAGTGGTGGACACTGAAGAAGAGGAGTGCGACACTGACTTGGAAAGGCAGAACGTGGAGGAGCTGTATGACTTCATCAGACACCTCCACCAAAGAGAGGATCAGGAGGTGACCCTAGATGTGCAGCACCAGGCTCTTACCCCAGTACTTAGGCCTTATCAGTGTCAAGCTGTCAACTGGATGCTCAGGAGGGAGAAGTTCCGGAGCAGTAGCATTTCTCAAGGTAGATTTACATCCTGCTAGCAGGGAAAACATTCTAATTGAGAAAGTGTATTTGTATATTATTATTTTCACTGGACGACAATAACAATCATTAAATTCCACTTTCCAGACCAAACACTACATTTCCTATGGCGGGAGCTGGTGACGATATGTGGAAAGAAGCTTTACTACAATCCATATACAGGCTGGTAAGACACTATCTGCAAATATCATTATGAGAGCTTATCCTGTCCATCTCTCTGATGCAGCTTGATCATAGTTAGTACTTTGTTATTATTGTTAATATTACATTAAAAAATCCATCGACATCCTAATTAGTTGATCTGCCTTCCGTCTATAGCCTGATTCGGGAGTTCCCCTTGGCTGGAGTGGATTGGCCCGGTGGGATCTTGGCTGATGAAATGGGTCTGGGGAAGACCGTGGAGGTCCTGGCTCTCATACTGAACAACAGTAGACAAGGTCTGGAGCAGGAGGCCCTCACCCTGCCTCTGGTGAGAACCATGAATAAGACGGCACTGTGACGACTTCTTCTGCTTGGCCTTGACTGGCACCAGAGGCTGTTACATTTCAGTTCAGTTCATTCAGGATGGAAACTGAAATGTAATGGCTCTTGTTCTGTTGTCTTGATTTTACTGGCATATCAACAATACTGCATGTCATCGTTATGGCTGGATGGCATTTCAGGGTTGCCGTGTCGTTCTAGATCTGTTATTGCAGCAATTTCGTATAGTTGTTATACAGCACAAATAGATTTGAGACCAGGCCAATTTTAGAACACTGTAGCATTGAAACTACTGTCTGCTGATGGACTAACAGGTTTGTATCTTACATTTTTTTTAGGGGAAATTAGTGAATTATTTTGTCCCGCCTCCACCACTATTAGAGGAGGAGGAAGTTGTTCATTATAAGCCAGAAACCGCACCGAAAGTGAAAATCTCCTATCCAAGTAAGTCAGTTTGTTCATGCATATAACATTTTACAAATGACTGTTCACTGGATGTATGTAGGTAATAGCCTGTTCATTATTTATGATGATAATGATATCACAATTGTAGATTGTTTCTAAACAGTTCTCAATATGGAATTAATATTATGAACATTGTCTATCCTTCTCAGTTCTCACCTCTTGAATTCTTTGTGATGTATTTTTCCCAACCTGGGTTGTGTCATTTTCTCTCTGTGCAGCTGTGCGTGTGATGCTCTTGGCGGCTATAAAAGAGATGAGGGTTGGTAAAGGCGCGTCGGTCAACGCCATCTTCGCATACATTCGCACCACGTATCAGTACGATCTGCTGAAAAACCGTAACCACATAAAACGAGCCTTGGGGAAGCTGCTGGCTGAGGATCTAGTGGAAAGAGTCAAAGGTCGCGGCCTGGCTGGATCCTTCAAACTGGGAAAGAAATACAAGGAAACCAAGAAGAAGACCAACATACCGAAGTCTGTATGTATTGGGGTACTTGCAGAAACAATTAAACATAAACTATTTCAACATTATATTTGAAACCAACAAGTCCCCTTAGGTGCAATATCTTTCAGAACATATAAACATTAACTCAATAGTGAAAAGCCTTGGACTTTGTTAACTTGGAAATAGTTTATCTGTTCTTCTAGGTGAATTCTAATTGCATGCACTGCATTTCAATACCTGCTCTTAAATGTTACTGTTGGTCAATGGTTTCTGATTAAATCTGGTTTGGTATTGCAGCAGAATCCTTCCAGGGACTCTGGTCCCCGAAGAGCTTCTCTAAGGCGAGCAGGGAAGCAGAGGAAGACTGCTTATAAAGACCCTGATACTCCAGACCTCTCTCCATCAGAAGACACCAACCAGAGCTGCCTGTCCCCTGATCGCTCTCCTTCTGCAGAGGACAGTAAACAACAGGACACTATAAGTGGCTCACAGGACCTGTCACCTGCTGGGGAGGACCACAAAGAGACACGGGACAGAAAGGAGTCAGACGAACACAAACACGAGACGGAGAGACGGGATAAGCTGGACGATGAAGGGAGTCGGCCAGGTCCACCTGTAACTTGGGAAATCCCACCCGCCACCCGGGCGTCGTTCATCCCCTTCAACACCCCAGACTACCGCTTTGAGTGTATCTGCGGCGAGCTGGGTCTCATGGACTACAAGGCCAGGGTGCAGTGTCTAAACTGCCAGCTGTGGCAGCATGCAGAATGCGTGAACTACAAGGAAGAGAGCGTGGACACCACGCCGTTCTACTGTCCCCACTGTCTGGTGGCAATGAGGCCTGTTCCTACCGGGGCTACCCTGATCATCTCGCCCTCCTCAATCTGTCATCAGTGGGTTGAAGAGATCAACAGACACATCAGGTCCTCATCGTTACGAGTACTGGTAAGGACCACATTGTCTTATGAATGCCGTTTGACGCCGAAACATTGGGATTTTGAACAATTAAGGAAATATTCTAAATAAGTGAGAAAAGTCTGTCATATTTTGTTTAAAAGAAACTCTAGTAACTTGACAGCATGCATTTAGAACAAAATATTGTGACTGGAATATTGATGTATATCTTATTATTTATTGTTATTATTATCGTTTTTTATTAACCTATAATAAAAAGTGATATTCTCACGGTAACATTTCCAAGCAGTTGTAGTCATTTAGCTGAGCGATTTGAGTGCCTTGCTCAAGGGCACATCAAAGGACTTAGACGAGAGGCCCTTTGGTTACTGACCACTAGTTTATCTGCCTCGCGCTGCCCGTCTCCAGATCTACCAGGGGGTGAAGAAACACGGGTTCATCCAGCCTCGCATGCTGGCCGAGCAGGACGTGGTCATCACCACCTACGACGTGCTGCGCTCGGAACTCAACTACGTGGACATCCCCCACAGCAACAGCAAGGACGGCCGGCGCTTCCGCAACCAGAAGCGCTATATGGCTGTTCCCAGTCCCCTGGTGGCCGTGGAGTGGTGGCGCATCTGTCTGGACGAGGCACAGATGGTAGAATGTACCACCGCCAAGGTGAGACGTCTGGAGGGGTCGCGATCATTATCAGGCTGGTGGCTTTGAGGTGAGAGAGACGAGTCAGAGCTGAGGGATATTGCTCAAAGGCAATGAATGGAAGAAACGAGCCTCACGAGGGTATTTTCTCCATCTGCAACAGTTCACTGTGTTACATTTAGCCGACGCTTTTAATCAAAGCGAAATCATATAGTCACGCTTGCCCCATTTATTTTTTTTCATGTTGATGGTCCTGGGAATTGAACCCGGCCACCGGGTGTTAGAAGTAGCGTGCTTTACCCACTGGTATACAGGTGACCCTTACCCTCAACCATCCTGATTACCGTTGTGTCTGTTACCGCTGGGCTGTTGTCTCCATCCACCTGTTTCTTTCCATCAGGCTGCAGAAATGGCTCTGCGTCTCTCGTCAGTCAACCGCTGGTGTGTTAGCGGGACTCCTGTCCAGAGGGGCCTGGAAGGTGAGCTCATCAAATGTCTAATGAACTGACTCCACATAGGAGTTTTCAGTAGTTATCGTAGCATTTTTCTTTTATCTCTGATTTGGTCTCTGTTCCTGTAAGATCTGTATGGGTTGGTTCTGTTCCTGGGGGTTGATCCCTACTGGGTCAAGTACTGGTGGGACCAGCTGCTCTATCGACCCTATCGCCGTGGAAACACTGAGCCACTCTACAACCTAGTTGGTCAGCTGCTGTGGCGATCGGCCAAGAAAGATGTTATCGATCAAGTAGGTTGAATGGTCAATGTCAATGTCACATACAGTTCAGAAGCTACTTTGGAAGGTGGAAAGAGGGGAAAATGTTGCCCATTGATCTGCTCATAATTTTAAGAGGGTGGAGCTGTTGACTTTGTTCTGGTTTTAATCTTTCCTGTACACCAATCTCTTCACTTCACCAATCTCTTAATTTCACTGTTTGCTGATACCACAGGCGTTGTGATTATTATGTTTTTGGAGACATTTCTGTACATTATATTTGCATTATAATTTTATGGTCTTATCTGCTAAAATATATTTTTTAAATCAGTAAGTGACTATTCTGATTGACTCATATTACTTATCACAATTTTCCAGATTCAGATTCCTCCTCAGACCGAGGAGGTCCATTGGCTGCATTTCTCTCCAGTGGAGGGTCACTTCTACCACAGGCAGCACGAGGTGTGTTCCCAGGATGCCCTGGTCAAGCTGAGGAAGATCCAGGACTGGAGACTGAAGCTGGGCAGTCTGGACAGGCGCACGGTCAACACCATCCTTTACCCCCTGCTGAGGCTGCGTCAAGCCTGCTGCCACCCACAGGCTGTCAGGGGAGAATTCCTGCCCTTCCAAAAGAGGTGGGTTACATTTCAGTGGCTGTTCCAGAGAGGTTAATAAGGGCTTTATGATACATTCTGTAACTCATGATGCAGGCTGAGTCGAGGTTTGACATACACAAAGACATCCCGACACATTTCTAAGTCAGTCAAACTATTTCATAAATTCTTGTTATCAAAGAGTTATCAATGAGTTGTCATCTAATATTAATTCTGTCAGTTTAAAAGGTGTTGGCGGCGGGCCACATTAGTGTTTGAATAATGCTCATTTAATGTTTACCTCCATTGTTGCTGATCCCCAGGAGAAGGGTTCTTGTCATGCAGTCTTTCACAACTCAATTGCCCTTTCATGTGTATCAGTTCGTTCGAGGGGAGCCCAAATTTACCCTCTGGTAATTGGGATGACTTCAAACAGCGGCCCCTATAGCCGTCAGTTGCGTTTGCTGGATAATACATTAAGGCCTGCAGTCTGTCTGGGAGCGATTTTGTTTAGTTCTTTTTGCCAGTTAATGAGGTCCTATCTGAAATGTGTTTCAGTGGGGCGGTTGTGTTTGTTGGTTAATAAAGGATGCCTGACTTAGGCGTTGTGGTCGGGTTTTGTTTGGTCCGCTGGTTGTTTGCCATGAGGTCAGTGACACTGGTGGTTCCTATGACCTAATGCCCCTGAAACAGCACCATGACGATGGAGGAGCTGCTCAAGTCCCTGCAGAAGAAATGTCGAGTGGAGTGTGAAGAGGCTCACCGACAATTGGTGTGCGCCCTTAACGGCCTGGCAGGAATCCACATCATCAGAGGTAGACCACTAAGCACCCCGTCTCCTCTTCCTCCTCCTCTTCCTTCTCTCCAGTACTTCTGTCTTTTCATCTGTTTCCCATGGGAAAATGACCTGATAGACTGTGACATCATTTGGCTTGTGATTGTTCCTATTATGATGATCCTTAATCGTGTGTGTGTGTGTGTGTGTGTGTGTGCGCGTGTGTGTGTGCGCGTGTGTGTGTGTGTGTGTGTGTGTGTGTGTGTGTGGTAGTAAAGCATGACGTGTGAAACGGCTTAAATAGCTTTAATGAGAAGGGTTGCTTGTTGTCATTGGCTCCTGCAGATGAGTTTGTGGAGGCAGTGGAGATGTACAGAGAAGTACTGAGGTCTTCAGAGGAACACAAAGGACGGCTGAAGACCGATTCACTCCAGGTATTAAAGAAGGATCCAATTGTTAATGAATGGATGAAATGTGTAAAATATCTGTATGGATCCCTAGGGCACAATGATCCATCCAACCGTCTTGTGTTGGCCATGTGTTTGGGTAATGATCAGCTTAAGAAAACCCCTTAGACTTTCCACGTGACATTTTCCAGTCCTTCCCATCTGTCCTGTTAAACAGAGGCTTCACGCAACACATAACCTAATGGAACTCCTGAAAGCAAAGCACCCTGGGATACCTCCCACTCTGCGAGATGACCGGCTGAAGGAAGAGGTGATAAACCCATTCACTGTGTCGTGCGTTCACGTCCGACCTGACCAACACTCCGTATTGTTCCCTTGGACCGGGAAATCAGACAGACGTGTGTGAATGCTCTCCTCTGTCATTCTGTTACGTGTCCCGACTACAGGCGGAGCAGCTGAGGCAGCACTACATGACCAAGCACAGCGCTGAGGTGACGGAGGCCTACCAGTCTCTACAGCCCGTACTGCAAAACATCAAGGAGCTGAAACGTAAAGTAAGAGACCCTCCCACACCCATGCTTTCACTCTAGACAAACTAAAACAGAGGTGAAACGCCGTGCAGCGAGGCAGCTCTGAGATTCCTGTGAATCCCATGTTGTACTGTAGCTGGCTTGTGTGTGTGTGTGTGTGTGTGTGTGTGTGTGAGTGTGTGAGATTTGATTCTGGTTTCGGTAAGACACAACGTGTTTGTCATTACTGCGTTCTACATCAGGTCAATCTGCGGTCCCCGTGGTGGCTGGATGTGGTACAACGGGCCATACAGCACAACATTGATGACGACCTGGTCGCCCGAATCCAGAACGAGCTCACCTGCAGCTACAAACAGCAGGCCAATAAGCTCTCCATGGCTGACAAGTAACAGCTGGTTTTAGAATCGAATTTCCTGTGTAGTTGTGTTGGTTATTTGATTTATTGTCTTGAATATTTTTATGATTTGCACGTAATCACGTTGGGGATTGAGCCCACAACCTCCAGGGTCTATGTGTTCACGTGAAGATTGTCTGTCCTAGGTTCCGAGATGGCCGTGGCCTGCAGTTCCTCCTCAGTACTCAGATGGACGACTTGATGAAGTCACAGAAGACTGTGCAGGACGCGGTGAAGAGTCTGGAAGGCCCACCTTCCGAGGCGGTCATAGAGGAGACGGTTCTCTGTCACCTGCGACCTGTCCGCCTGCCACTTAATAAGTAGGCCAGAGATCATCTCGAAAAAGATTTGTCTGTTATGAGTATGGTCATTTGACTGACAGGACTGTTGTATCTTTCCAGTTGTGTTTTTTGCAAAGCGGATGAGCTCTTCACTGATTATGAATCCAAACTCTTTTCCCACACGTAAGTTTATGAACACAATTCACAAGGAGTGCGCAAGAAAGGAGCCACACTCACTGCTGACCCGCGCTTCTGACCCACGTCTCTAAAATCTCTTTCTGCAGCGTGAAGGGTCAGACGGCCATCTTTGAGGAGATGATTGAGGATGAGGAGGGGCTGGTGGATGATCGTCTCCCCACCACTAGCAGAGGGTTGTGGGCTGCCAGTGAGACTGAGAGGGCCCTGAAGGCCATTCTTTCCTTCTCCAAGGCCAGACGTATGGACCCCGACCTGGTGGAGGAGGGAAACACATTCATGGAGCTCTTTGAGAACTGGAAGAAAGAGTACAAGGTTTCCGACCTGTCTATTGACTTATATAGGTTACATGTGGATAATATTAATAAACAATCAGGACTTGACTTGATGATTTGTTTCTTTTAATAAATACAATAAAAACAAAAGTCAACTGAAATATACTTACTATACCTTGAAGCTATTGTATATGATAAATGCTGAAAGTTAATCCTATTTTATTTCTTATTTTTTTGTTCCCAGGTGTTACATGAGTATTGGATGGTTCTCCGGAACAATGTGTCAGCGATTGATGAGCTCGGTATGGCCACAGAACGGCTGCGTGTCAGGCTGCCTGATGAACCCAAACCCAAAGTACCAGTACTGCACATTATAGAGCCCCACGAGGTAAGATGGTTACACCAGGGTGCGAGATTGGGACTTGGCAGGGGGAAACTGGACATCTGGCGCTTCTGGCAAATGCCAGATGAGCTGGTTTATTTTTAGCCTAGCTTTTATTATGCGCAAATATACCGATGTCTAGCTAGCAATTGGAGCCTCAAGTAACAAAGTAGGCTGGTTATTGGGGCGTCAGGCTTTTGTGTGTTGGAAATGCCTGAGGCAATTTCAGGTCCCAGTGGAGATTGCAGGTTGATGGACTTCTAGTTCAGGTTTCTGGAATCTATTTCAACATTACCTATTTGGTTTCTGCTCATATCATGGTATGAATAAAATATTAAAAATTTTCAAAGATGTATATTCAATTTTAAATGTTATTCGGTGTGATTAAATTGATAACATCATGTATTCTTTGTTATTTTACTATGCTTTGTCATTGTGTACAGGTGGACCAAAACAGAGTGAAGCTGTTAAATGATAGAGCAGTAGCACAGTCTCAGCTCCAGAAGAAGCTGGGTCAATTCCTTTATCTTTCCAATCTAGAGAAGGTAAGTATGTATTTGGCTAGGAACAATTTCATGGTTTCTGTTAGATTTGATCTTCTCTCCCAATCATTTTAAAATCATTGATTTGTTTTTGTCAAATATCTTTTCACTTATTTGATTTCAAAGTGTTCTAAATGCTAAAATGACACAAATATTCAGGTTCAATTCTCATGTGAATTCCTTATTTCAGTCCCAGGACAAGGCAAATGGAGGCCTGAACCCAGAACCATGTCCTATCTGTGCCCGTCCTCTGGGTCAGGAGGTGGGTCCTGCTGTAATCAGTCCGGTCCTGATGTTCTGAACTGTTGAAATGTGTGTGACTGTGTTCAGTACATGCTGTTTCCTCAACGTGTGTGCGGCTGTGCTCAATACATGCTGTTGCCTTGACGTGTGTGACTGTGTTCAGTACATGCTGTTTCCTTGACGTGTGTGACTGTGTTTAATACATGCTGTTGCCTTGACGGGTGTGCGACTGTGTTCAGTACATGCTGTTTCCTCAACGTGTGTGTGACTGTGCTCAATACATGCTGTTTCCTTGACGTGTGTGACTGTGTTCAATACATGCTGTTGCCTTGACGTGTGTGTGACTGTGTTCCGTACATGCTGTTTCCTCAACGTGTGTGTGACTGTGATCAATACATGCTGTTTCCTTGACGTGTGTGACTGTGTTCAATACATGCTGTTTCCTCAACGTGTGTGTGACTGTGTTCAGTACATGCTGTTTCCTCAATGTGTGTGTGACTGTGTTCAGTACATGCTGTTTCCTCAACGTGTGTGTGACTGTGTCTCCCTATCACCGTGTCACTGTTGATTCCCACTTTCTGTGTCTGAATCCCTTCCGGGCCAGTGGGCTGTGCTGACCTGTGGTCACTGCTTCTGTAACGAGTGCATCGCCATCATCGTGGAGCAGTACAGTGTGGGATCGGGCACGAGGCGGAGGGCCATCAAGTGTGCCATCTGCAGACAGACGACGTCCCACGCCGAGATCTCCTATGTGTTCACCACCCAGACAGACAACCAGGGGACAGACATCCCTGTGAAGGTACACACACACACACACACACACACACGTGCCAAGCATGTACCGTATTAATGGACAATAAGTGAAAGTGTCGGTGTCCGTGTCTCATAGGGAAGTCACTCCACCAAGGTGGAGGCGGTAGTCAGGACTCTGAAAAAGATCCAGCTAATCGACCCAGGTGCCAAGTGCCTCGTCTTCTCCACGGTAACTTGTCTACTGTGTCAACAACGACGTATATCAATAAACTGTAATTCTCACAGTTTGTTAATGATTAAAATGGTGTCAGGCATCCATTGAGATGGTGTCATGAGTTAACGGTGTCATCTTCACCAGGGTTACCAGGGTGTGCTTTGTAAACACTGTGGCACAAATCATGTAACGCTTGGAACACATGGTGATGTTGTGGATGTAGCAGGAGTTGTTTTAGCTCATGATGTGTGATGGGCGGTCCTTCACTTTAGTGGCAGAGTGTACTGGACATCATCGCCAAGGCTCTGTTCGACAACAACATGGAGTTCTCGCAAATCAACGGCATTCACAAGTTCCAGGTTTGTGTTGCTCAATACTTCTTAGTTTCTGGTTAGCTTTGTTTGGCGTTACTCCTAACTTTGTATTTTTTTACCGTCACAAGCACCTATATTCAAATCTTTAGATACATGTATTCCCATAATAAAATCTACCCTGCTTGCTTTCTGTTACTTTAAGGCTTTATTGTCCTAACTGGAACTTGTTACTATACACTTATGTGGTTGTAACAGTAACCTTGACTGTTGTGTTCCAGGAGAATCTGTGTTCATTTAAATACGAGGAGAAGATCAACATCCTGCTTCTTCCTCTCCACACGGGCTCCAATGGGCTCAACATCATTGAGGCTACGCACATACTATTGGTGGAGCCCATCCTCAACCCCGCCCACGAGTTGCAGGCCATTGGGCGGGTGCACCGAATCGGACAGACCAAGTGAGGACATAGGGTTGCTTTATTACTGGTTATACCCAACTACAGGCCATTATAATATGTTATTACGAGGTTTGTAACATGTAATTCTTCTGTTCCCAGGCCCACCTTTGTCCACCGATTCCTCATCAAGTCCACTATTGAAGAGAGAATGCAGGCTATGTTAAAGACTGCAGAGAAAATGTGAGGGTCTTTTGTAAAAAGTGGCCACTGTTCTATTTCATAGTTATAAAACCAGAAATTGCTAGTAGCTTAGTTGATGGAGCATGTTGCTAGTCCAGCTAGTTGGTTTAATTCTTGCGAACTCCTCTGAAAATTGCGTACATGCATGATTGTCAGTCACTTCGTAAAAACATTTACTATTATCCCTTGTTGTCCAAACAAAACATTCCTAGCTCGACAGCTAGAAATTGGTCCTGAACATGGTTCATGTTGTCACACCCTTACAGAAGTCAGAGCACGACTGCCATGAAGCACTCGGAGGCTGCCGTTCTGACAGTGGCAGATCTGGCTGATCTCTTCACCGAGGACAGCGAGGCTCTGGAGGAAACTGTGCCACTAGCCCACCAGGCCCTGGAGTAACGCCACTCCAACCCCTATCCTAAATCTGCCAGGTGCTATAGATGTCCACCCAGGGCCTACCGCCAGACAAGCAGGCTCAAAGCTCCACTCACACTGTGTCCAGGCCGGCACACAGTGCAGGTTGTAAACTAAGCATTGATCGTGTGCAAACACTGGCATTGCACTCACACTCAAGTGGAGTGGTTGTTCTGAACATTCCACTTTATACGTGGCTGTTCCGAACGGCATTGCACATCGTTTATAAAAAAACAAGTGAATTTTGTCTCTTTTAAACAATAAAAAGCAATATTTGAATGGTCTTGTTAGATCTCTCTGTCTGGTACAGTAAAGTTCACTTGTTGCCACACATTTGTAATGGTATAATGTGTGTCACTCGTCAAAATACTCAGATTCCAACTGCTTTTTTGACTCGATTTAACTCTATTTTAGACTTAAATATTTGAATGTTTTTTCTGTATATTCTCACAATACCTTATACTGCAGATTAAGTGTTATGTTAATAGAAATCAAACATGCTCCAATTCCGAATGTTGATTTCTAATTGGGGACAAACATTCCAGTTGATGTCATGACTGTAATGATTGGTTTAGCTAGTCCATCCCTTTTTGAAGAATAAACGGCTATAATTTTGAACTGCCTTCTTTTGTGTCATTTGACATTCATGTCAAACATTCTCAGACTAGGTTGTTATTGTCGGTGTTGTAAAAGTCTGCAGGAAGGAAGGAGGCTGTTGTCCTTTACAACATGAGTGGATTTTGTGAGTTTTTGGGGAATTTCTTCCGTTGAGATGGTCTATTTAAGGTTGATTGGGGGATAATGAAAGTCTGTTCAGCTCGTTTTTCTTTGCAAGACAAATCACACAGTGTTTAAAACTTTGGCTTTAAAGTCAAATTTCAATGAAATATTTTAACATTTACCATAAATGTTCCTCCTTGCTACTTGCTTTCCAGGGCTCCTTGTCAGTTACAGCAGCACATGCACAGACACACGCACAGACACACGCACAGACACACAGAATTTGACCATTGTCAGTCTGAACTGCCCTTGACTCATCCACAGGCCTTTTCATCTCACTTGCTTCTCAAATGGCATCCTAAATAGTGGACCCTATTCCTTATGTGGTCTCTGGTAAAAAAAGAAAATTGTGAAAGTGCACTATATAGGGAATAGGAGGCCATTTGGGACTCAAAGAGTGACTGGGATTCCCGCACTTGTAAAGATTTCACAATGGCCTTTAAAAAAATGTATTCAGAAAACAACGGCGGGCAAAAAGTCGTACCACCCGTGTACTATTATCCCTGTTTACATGTTAATGAGTCGGCTGGTTGATGCGTGGAGTGAGACAACGTAGTCGTAAGATGTTTACTGCAAGGGCCACGGCAGCAACGGCCAGGTTGTGCGTTAGCTTCCCGAATGCACACTATTCCCTACATAGAACCCTGTTTTTCACCAGTCCCCTATGGGGCTGTATACTGTAAGAAGCCTTCTATATAAGGACTAGGTTAACATTGAGAACGCAGACCTATGTGTTTCCTCGGACTCCCCTCGGTTCCCCCTATTCACGTTTGGAATCTCATTGTTGGTGGGGGGACATCATTCAGCTGGGTGTTTTAAGGTCTGGAGGGAGGGAGGAAGGCTGGCTGGCTGGTGGGGTCCCGGTCCTAGTTCATTAGAGCTGTCTTTGGAGGGCTACACTACATCTGGACCTGACAGCTTCACTGTGTGGTGAATAGGTCAGAAGATTCACAGACCTGGGGGAAAGGGCCAAGAAGACAGGAGCTTTGGAGTGTCTGATCGTAGAGGAGCCAGAGAGTGTCTGAAGATGACACCTGCCGGTTTGTTGTTTGCTGGGTTCCTGCTTGTTGTCACCTCTGCTGTGTTTCTGGAACATGAGGAGGGTGAGTTCAGTTAGCATCGCTGGGATCCAACTGCCTCGTAAGCAGGGTTGAAAAATCATTTTTATTTAATCCTGGTTACAATTTTTCTGGATCACACAGGTAATGTGCTTAGTACATGAACCATACTGGAACTCCTTTATGTTTTTTGGGGGGACATTTCATGAATTTTACAACATAGTTTGTCAGCTAATCCAAAGTTGAATGTTTTACAAATGGTTCCTTGTATGGTTTGAATGTTTATGGGTCTTTTTTTTACAGTAAGCGCCTGTGGAAATTAAGACCACATGTTAAATAAAAATACCTGAGGCATCATGTTGTTACTTAAGTCTGTTGAAATATAGAAGAATGGAATCAGTAGTGCCATAACACTGTTGATGCTACAACTGTAAGAGACTAAATGTGTTATCGATAACTATTGAACTGTATACTTGCACAAGTTGAATATCAAGGTACTATTTCAACATTGTTACATTTCACATCTAACATCATGTTAGGGTCAGGGGGACAAGATTCAGACACTGTCCCGTTGACCCCTGACTCTCTCCCAGAGCTCAATGAAACTGTCCTCTGCACCAATGACCAGATGGAGGTGATCATTCCAAGTGCCTTCTTCCTAAACAAAGTGCCACCTGTTTATGTAAGTTCAATGTAATCTAAAATGAATAGGACTTCTTATAAATCAGGTGGATTGAATCCCAAATAATGATACTGAGCTGTTAGAGCCCATATATCAACATATCATGACTTTTTACTTTATACCAGAACTCCTCATGTCTTATCTTCTACATAATGTTTAACCACTTACTATAAACTAAACATTTGCCAGTCTGTTGTGATGGGCTCTACATACTCTAGTAATTATAAGACTTAAAACCAAGCCAGAGAAGGTCTGTTGCACCTGTGTCAAAATATTTTGTATTTCTTTGTAAGGTCTGGGATTTGCACCTAAATGACCCAGAGTGCCGTGGGGTGGAGATTGAAGATGACTACGTCTTCAGCATCAAAACGAATCTCTCAGACTGTGGGACAATTGTGGTAAGCCTTTTCGATTGTCTATGTCAAACTATTTAGGATTTCCAATGAGTAAGCAAAGTACTAATCTTTGTCGTTCAGGGCAACCTAGACAAAGAAGAATGACATTAGCACTAGTAACATGGAGACAAACTACACTTTTACCAGGCACATAAAATCTCATCACAGTAAATTATCTAATTTTACGATCCACTGCTGTTATACTGCGTGGTGACCTCTGGTTTGCAAACTGGTTTGCCAGCACTTCAGGGAGTTTAGATCAACATGAATCTAAAAATAACTATTTTCTTCATGTTACATACCTGGAACTCATCAGTAGAAAAAGAGGTACACGGAGTGAGAAAAAGAGGGAGGGGTATGTAGTCTATATATATTTTTTAAATGTGTTGTTTTCATCTCCCTCAAGAGCCAGTGCAATTCATTTAAAGCAGCGAATAGTGGTTGGGCGCTTGAATCTCTAAATTATCAGGATATTCATAGAAGCGATGAGCGTGTTTTCATACCTGCTGAAGAACCAGGCTCTAATTCATTAGCCAAGTTTGAAGGCACCTGTTATCTCCACAATTCCAGCTTTATTTCATAGGTTGAGGGGACAGCTCAGGGGACAATTTTAACGTTGGCTTGGTATAAATTGGTACTCAAGTCCCTGAGTGTCATTGAAACGCTTGCTTAGAATGCAAAGAAGCATTTCTTGTAAAGCGAGCAAAAGGTTAACCCATCTTTATAGGGGGGGAATGTCTCCCCATCCCCCGCCTCCTTAGAGGTTTTACAAGGCTTCAGCAGTGTATCAACCCTAGTGAAAGTGGTAAGCCTGCTTTGCTTTCGGGATTAGACACTGTTGGGAAACTGCGGGAATGTCATAGTTACTAAACACTCCTTCTTTTCACCTTGAGAAGTAGAAGTACGCACTCTTGAACTCCTCAGACAGGACCGTGGGGAATAGGAAATGTAATGTAATGACTCTCTAGCCACACTTGAAAAGTGATATGATCTTGTCAAAGAGAATTCAACTGGATTTAAAGATTGTCAAACTTTGTTCATCGTTTTGGTAATCGAATTGCATACAGCAATTGCTTCCTTCATTAACCAAAGAGCCCAAGGCCATTGAGCGGACAATTATTTTTTAAGTAATTATGTAGAGCCTTAAATTACACCCCATCCCATAACAGTAAAAGGGTAATTTTTATGTATTAGGATAAAAATCATATATATATACAGCTCCAGAAAAAATTAAGATACCACTGCACTTTTTCTTTCCTTTCCAAAAAAGTCAAAAGGGAAGGTTTTGAGTGAGTAAAAGAAGCGTTCAATTTGCAGTGGTCTCTTATTTTTAACCCTTCTGTTCCTCACTCAAGACCTTCCTTTTGGAGGCAGCATCATGCACCGAGGCTGTTTTTCTTCAGCTGGAACCGGAACCTTCAGGCGTCCGTTAGAAAGATGAAGTTCACCTTTCAGCACAACAACGACCCAAAGCACACATCCAAATCCACCAAAGCATGGCTTCACCAAAAGAATATAACTTTTTTGAATGGCCCAGCCAGAGCCCAGACTTGAATCCAATTGAACATCTGTGGGGTGATCTGAAGAGGGCTGTGCACAGGAGAAATCCTTGCAATCTGATAGATTTGGAGTGCTTTTGCAAAGAAGAGTGGGCAAATTTTGCCAAATCAAGACTCCTACCCAAAAATACTGCATGCTGTAATAAAATGAAAAGGTGCTTAAACAAAGTATTAGTTTAAGGGTGTGCACACTTATGCAACCAGGTTATTGTTTTTTTAGTTTTTCATTAAGAAAAATCCCCCTCAACGATTTCTCTTAGTTTTTCAATTGAATTGTTTACATTATACGTCACATTAAAGGTGTGAAAAGATCTGACATGATTTTATTTTTGTCACATTTTTTTACATCACAAAAACCTGGCATTTTGACAGGGTTGTGTAGAGATTTTATATCCACTGTATATTTACACACACAAACTACTTGTCAAGTTTGGGGTTACTTGGAAATGTCCTTGTTCTTTAAATAAACACCCACATTTTGTTAACTAAAATAACAAAATTGATCACAAATACAGTCTGGACATTGTTAATGTTGTAAATTACTATTGTAGCTAAAAACTGCAGATTTTCAATGGAATATCCACATAGGTGTACAGAGCCCCATTATCAGCAATCATCGCGCCTGTGTTCCAGTGGCACATTGTGTTTGCTAATCCAAGTTTATGGTTTTAAAAGACTAATTGATCATTAGAAAACCCTTTAGCACAACAAAAAACAATAAAACTGGCCTAGTTCAGTATCATTAGCGATGGTGGTCAATTACAGGCTCAAAATGGTCAGAAACAAATACATTTCTTCTGAAGATCGTCAGTCTATTCTTTTTCTGAAAAATGAAAGCTATTCCATGCAAGAAATTGCCATGAAACTTAAGATCTTGTAAAACGTTGTGTACTAGCCGCTTCACAGAACAGCGCAAATGGCTCTAACTTTATAGAAAGAGTGGGAGGTTCCGGTGCTCAACTGAGCTATGGGATGAAAACGTTGGCTTGTCTAGTTTGAGAAACAGACACCTCACAGGTCCTGGTAGCTTCATTAAGTAGTACCCGCAAAACACCAGTCTCAATGTCAACAGAAGTGCAAAGCCAAAGCCATATGTCAGACTGGCCAATGAAAGCAAAGGATTTAAGATGAGCAAAAGAACACAGACACTGGAGAGAGGAATGTCTCTGCTTAGTAGGCCAGCGTCCTGGAGTTGCCTCTTCAGTGGATAGAAATGTGCTCATCTTTCAAAAACAATTTCTAAGTGACCCCAAACTTTTGAACAGTAGTGGGTGTATATACTGTATGTTTGAAATTGATGACTATATAGCAAATAAAGTGTCATTTAAGATACATGGTCTGTGGGCCAGACATAGTTAGTTGTTGGGGGCGGTGTATTTACCCTGAGGTAGTAAAACATGTCTGGACAGTAAGGGCCAGGGGCAATTCATCCTTCTCAAAGGAGAGGACCAGTTCTCCAATTGCTCTCAACAGGGATGCGGACACAACAAACACTCACAACCTTTTCATCCAACCCCTCTTTATGGTTCCTTCCTACATCCGTGGTGTTCTACTAAGCATTTTGACAGGGTTCCTCCCATTCAATATTGGCGGAAAATGACACGTCGGCCTGCTGCTGTAGGTGGGGAAAGTTTGGAACACAGAACCACATCTTGAGAGGGCTGACGAATTACTCAGTGAGATCTTTACTGTATGTTAATTGTATGTACCAGGAAACAGGGGAATGTGTTTGGAGAGAAGGGGTGGGTTTTTATTAGTGTAGCAGGGTTTGTGAAATGTAGCATTACCTAGCTCACTGTTAATGGTAATAAATATGCTATGAAAAGCTGTAAACTTAGTTACTTTCAAAGTGACTCATTTTGCAGTGGAATATGAATGTACATATATTATCGTCCCGTTTATCATCTGTCAGACCAGCCATGATGACATTAATGTTCCTCTCACACTTTTATTTCACCCCGTACTCTTTCTAGGCATCGGATGACACACATATTATGTTCATAAACACCATACGTAACAATGACTCGGATGTCGTCACAAGGAACTACATAAACATCACGTTCATCTGCCGCTACCCAATAAACTACATGGTCCAGCAGCCCAACGGGGAAAACATGATCAGGGTGGACGTCAAGTAAGATCTCAAGCTATAGCCTCCATGTTTGTTAATAGTTAGAATGTTAATGACGTTTCGTCAGTAAACTTACACACAATTTGAATTGGACACAAGCTGATCTATGAAGACGTGGTCTGTGCAGTTTGTAGAATACATCCATCCTTCGCTCAGTCGGCCAAACCTAACTTTCACTTAATCTAAATTGTGACCTAGGTCAGGACTCATGTGCAGCATCAATTATATTTTAAAACAGTGTTATCATTATCTTACAAACATTCACCGTTCTCAGAAAGATTGATGCAGTTCCTTTTTTCACCAATAGCATATTCTTGGCATACAGGACTGTTTCCAGGCATGCCCCTATCCAACGAGCAAATACATTAAATGTGCCCTTCTGTGTCTACAGGACAATCACTCTGAACACGGAAGATGGAAATTTTTCTGTGTCCATGTTACTCTATAAAGATGAAGACTTTGAAGACAAGTGGACCACTGTGCCCTCCCTGACACTTGACGACAACATCTACGTCAGAGTTTTCATGGTGAAGTTCACAACGTGATTTCATTCCGCTCTGACATGGTCGCTTTTTAGTACACACGTTGTACTGTTTTCTTTGTGTCATTGCAACCACCCTTAACCCCCCGTCACAGTAGTCCAGGAATAGTGCTGTTGAGACATGAAAGCCGATCTGACCACGTGATGATGGCGACCAGTAGACACGTAGTTAATCAACCAGTCAGTCTGTGACAGTAGTGTATAAATGCTGCCGCTCATGATTGTCTGCCTCTCTTCTTTCTGCTCGTCTCAGAGGCTACAGTCGTTTCTCTGCATGGCCCATCCAACTAGATCCCCTCCCTTTTAAAACCCCATACTTTCTCTATTTTTATCTCCTTTACCCCCCCCCAGCAGATGCTTTATCCCATGTAATTGTCTGTTGCTCCATCTTTGGCTTCCAAGAACCCGCCCCATCCCCCAAGGTTGTTTACTTATTCTCTCTGTCACTGTAAATGGGTTGACCTGTTCACTTGGTCAGCATATTTACCAAGTGCAGGGCAGGTGTGTGTCTTTGCCACTGACTAAAATCCAGCTTGCTCTGTCTTTTTAGATACCGGCTCATCTTTTGCTGCGTGTTGACAGGTGCTGGGCCACCCCCACCAACGACCCATACAGCAACATCCAATACACATTTATCAAGGACAGGTCAGGTTCAAAGAAAAGTAAAACACTGCATCGCTTTGTATTGTATGCTCCTCCATCCAGAAAAAATTAAATGTGTTTGGAAGGAGTAAAGTGTTGAGGTGACACAAAACCCTATCACATGACCAAGGACCTTGTCTGAGACCATATGCATTTCAGCTCAATCAACAACTGTGCATGTCCTTGACAACCAGAAGGTATGTTGTACTGTTAGCAACAGCACAGAGATGACTTGCACAAAGACTTCTGTGTACTATGGCTGCCGAGAAACGCTTTGAAGGAAATGTCTTGTCATGCCAAGAACCTTAATCCTATTGTGTTTGCTTTCACAATATGAAAGATGGTTATGTTTCAGTTACGAAGTGCTTTGCTCTTACACAGCATTTATTCGGTGTAAACAAGTGATTGTAGATTTTCTATATGTGTTGGAATAGCTTACCAGGAATGATATGGCTTTTATAGATTTTATGAAGTTATATTAACCAACACATAATGTATATCTTATTCTGGGATTGCACTTGCTGCTTCTTAAACTGATATAATATATTGGCTGCTTTGTCTGCCACTTGCTCTCTATCTCTCTCTCTCACTCTTTCTCTCTCACTCTCTCTCTCTCTCTAACTCTCTGGGTTGCAGCTGCCCTGTGTTGTCAAATGAGCAGATGTTGACAGTGCTGAAGAATGGACAAGGGCCAGAGTCTATGTTCAGGATACAAATGTTTAAGTTTGTGGGCAGCTCCTACAGGGATGTATTTCTCCACTGCAATGTTCAGATCTGTCACAACACACCCGGTGTCTGTCAGCCTGTGAGTGACGCCTTCCCCTTTTATCATTCTCATGCTGCTCACTGACTTATTCAAACACTGGTTTATAGCAAGAATATTACTTGGTTTAAAAAATGTATATTTCAATCATGTTTTCATTAAGAATTTATAATAATGTTAGAACAAGGAAGAGTAACAAAACCGGTCATTAATGCTGTAATATTAATTACACTTATTGTGGCCTAATTTTCAGTATGTCTTTGCTTGTAGGTGATCCCTTTTGTGTTTGCAAATATTTTAATATGATATAAATTAGTTTGAAGAGTTTTTTGAGTGATTCAGAATGTTTTACAACATGCTTAGGAACATTTTCATTGGTTGGTAACAATGGCAAATGTCAAGTTAGGTATTTAACTAGAAACACAGAAATAGTGCAAATAAGGCTGTAGGTAAAAATGGGTGAACTTAACCTTTAACTTATACACATTTTTATTGTACCTTAATGTTTGTTCTTTTCTATAATTGATTTGTTTTGTTATACTCTTTGTGTAACAGGACTGTTCTGGTGAGTATAGCTCAAAGCGGACAAGAAGAGATATTACCATGTCCCATACAGTATCTTATGGACCAATCCGACGACGTCTGCCTGCCAGTGACCAACCCGTGTTTAGTAAGATATAGATTTATTTAGATTTTGATTACAGTGGATAAGAAGACACTACCTGAATTAATCCAATAAGAACCGAGCCAGGTTCAGTAGCCTAACATAAAAGATAAAAATGTCATCATAGAGACAACATTATCCCTTTTTTTACATTTCAGACAAACCTAGCTTCAAACATATTAGGTTTTTCTGTATTTGTGCATTTTTAAATGTTTCTGGAATAAACTACTTTATTCCAGAAATCTGAAATAGTATGTCAACCCAACTCTGGTATGACAGGCATGTTTGTTCAGCATAATATATTTTTTAATGAACTTGCAAAAATATTGTGCCCTTATTTACAGTGCGCTATGTCAAAATTGAACACGTCCCTACATTGCTGACTGGCTTGTCCTTTGCCCTGCAGACTCTGGAAATGTACCCCCAGTGGAGACGTTTGTCCTTGGAGGCCTGCTAGTCATCCTTCTGCTAATCACAGGAGTGTTTGGGAGGCTGTGGCAGAGAAGCAAGCGCTCCTACCCAGCACAGGAGGCCGCACAGCTCACTCTGTCCAATATACACATCTTAGAGGTGGCCTAAGTTAGACGAGCAGTCAAAGTCATGAGAACTGATGTCAAATAATGCCTGCCTAGCACATGAAAGTACAAAAGCAAACACACACATACACAGACAAAGGCATGCATAGGCAGACATGCACTCACACACACAACATATGCACACATAAATGTCTCCATAAGTGAAGAATGTATTAAATGTAATGGGGTGTATGCAAAATATCAGCAATCTAAATGCAGGATTTTGAAGTTTTTGTAAAAAAAAATATATATATAAAGATGGTTCAAAAGCTGTTTGTGGTGTTTTGTTGTACTATTCTGACCATTTTAATGTGTTTCACAATTTCTTTTACTCCAGTTTGCTAGAAATACCAGGGACCGTGTCTGGTTCCAGTCTGCCCTTGTTATATGGTTATTCCTCAACCCATCTTTAAACATCGAAGGCGCCTATCTCTAGACAAACCTGAGATATTCCCTACCCTAAATATTTCTCTCATTTAGGAACTTCTTTATTCTCCACTCAATGGTTCTGTTTGATGACGCAATAATCTTGCGACACCTGTAGCTATCAGCAGCAGCTAGGCTGTAGCCACAGATGAGATAGCTAACTGCAACACAACAAAACTGGACTGAAGGCTAAAGAGACGTGATTCTTTGTAGCTTGACAACTACGACAACGTTGCCTACTTTATTGTATGTGGCTAATGACAAATCTGTTTAAAAGGACAAGAATCCGAAAACAATTTGCTGTTTTATTTTTTAACGGGTAAGCAAACTTTCTTAGTAGTAGTCAAATGGCTAAACTCAGTAAGTTAGCTAACAATATACTGGCTTAGTTAGATATTATTTACCTTCCTGTTTATGTAATTGTGACTCTTGTTTTTTGTAGTTCGTCTGTTAGCTACGAAACGAACGTTAGCAGGCTACATGAGACGTTTGCATATACGCGGTACAGTATTCTAGGAGCTGCGTCCATTTCGTTTTCACATGTTATTCAATCAGATATACCGGCTAAAACTGTCTTGTGCCGGACAGTCATTTTCTATTTGAAGCCACTAGTTAAGCCGGGCATTCCACTTCCCATTTACAAGCTTAGCTAGCTTTACTATGTTTTAACCGTATTATTGTCATAATCTGCTCGCTAACTAGCCAGGTAAAATTGTGCTCTGTTCTATTTAATGTGGTGTTTGTAACAAAGCTAACGTTCTAACGTTACGTTAGCTAAACAGAACTATTTATTGTTATTGTTTATCTTAAACAATCTGGGTTGCCTAAGTAGTTACTGTTCTCTTGCAATTAATGCTGAGGTCCGATCTCTGAAAGCTTTTAGGTCCCATCTTAGCTTACGAAATTCCCTGGGTACACAAATAACTTCAAATCAACATAGACAAAACAATTGGTCATTACCTTTAGGAACTACTGGAAGTGAGGGTATTTAGGCTAGCTTATATCCACCGCCATTGTTAAGTACAAACAGGGGTCTAGTATTAAACATTTTCCCTACATCCAACTTTTCTGGATTTAACCAGAGTGGTGTCTTACTGTTGTGTATTCATAGTAATTCAAGGCCTGTCAGGCCCGACAACCCAGTCAAGCCCTGAAGGGCAACGTTTTCACTTTCATACACTGTAACAGTTCGCTTACACTTGTTTATTAATGTCTATACATTTTGGTGTGATCAAGCTGTACAGATAGGTCACTGAACTGGCCTCTGCTTCATAAAGCTTCAGCCCAGGGTTAAAGGTTAAATTCCCTGTGGCCTTTGGATATACTAGATTCTAGAACTGGTCTGATCATGCACTGTAACCCAAGAAGACTGTTGTGAAATGTCATGTGGCAGCTTAAAGATTTAGTAAACAGAAACACTTTCAGATGGCAACAGGCACTAGAGGAGGCGCTAAGTTACAGAATGTGACGCCGGTCTTTTAAAGACACGAGACTCCATTGCCACATGTTTCTTAGCTAGAGAGACACCCCTAGAACTATATCAGTGGGATAATGTAACAGGACAGAATGTTTCTAGCAATTGGAACATGGCCTGTTTGTTCAATTCATTAGTTGACTTTGGCAGTTTGTCCAAATTTATATAGACCTTAACTGTATTGAAATTATGAATTAAATAAATGAAATATATATTTTTTCCTCTATTTTAGGGCAGAACCCAAGCCCCTTCCAGCAAGACAACCCCCACTGTTAAAATTCAGAAAATCAACAACACCAAGATGGAGCTTCATGCCCACTGTCTGAACTGTGTGAACCGGAGGTGTATGATTCGCCCAGAGACCGGTGTGTCCTGTGATCTAATCGGCTGTCCTCTGGTCTGTGGAGCAGTTTTCCACTCCTGCAAAGCAGAGGAGCATCATTTACTCTGTCCATTCGAAAGAGTGCCTTGCCTCAACACTGGATTTGGGTGCCCTTTCACAATCACCCGGATCAAGATGTCTGAACACCTTGAGACATGCCCGGCTAGTGTCGTGTGTTGCACCATGGAGTGGAACCGTTGGCCTGTCAGCTATTCAGACAGGAAGTCCTATGAGCACCTGAGTAATGTTGAAGTGGTGGAGCAGCTGGACATGGCTTTGGCTCTGCAAGATCAGAGGATGTTACTTGAGTCTCTTAGGGTCACCACCAACACGTCAAAGAATGGCTATAATAAACCAGCAGAGGAAACCAGTGCAAAGAAAGCAGATTTTGTGTCAAGTGTACCAGAGATTGCAGTTAATATTGGAACAAACATAATTGGTCAGGCTGCTGCTTCATCTAACGGAGTGGTCGAAATGGCTGGTGAGGATTCGAATATTGCGGTACACAAAAGAAACTTAGCAGCAACATTGGAGGTTCTCCGAAGTGCAAAGGACATCACCTTGATCAGTGAAAATCTCAACGGGGACAAGACTCAGAGAAATGGAGTTGTCCATGGCGGAGAGAACGGGGAAGTTGGTAACTGTGATTTTGAGGGTGTTGAGATGAACGATAGCGACGCAGAGTCAGACGGTGAGCTCGGAGCAGTGGGCGGATTGGACTGTGGTGTGGGAACAGACAGACGGGTGGGTGATGAGAGTTACTGGGTAGAGCTCAATGAACTGATCCAGTCATCACAGGAAACTGAGGACAGGGTTAGTCTGAGAGAGGTAGCTCCTCTCCCTGTCAGCAATGTTTTCCATCACATAGGAGCTGAGCACAGTCAAATGAGACCACGTGAGCAGATGGATCTGAGTAGATCTCCACCCAGGCGCTCGGATGCCCACAGGTCTTCAGACTTCAGGCCTGTGATGCCCTATCTTTCCATGCCTAATATAGTAACACCTCGAGAGCCTTCTGGCCCCCATCCTCCACCGTTACCCATCCACCTGCCTCTTCCCATGCCTCTCCCAAATCTGGAACCCTACAATGTGCACCAGCACTTGCCTTTGGAGATTGAAGACAGGTGGCTGGAGAGGAAACTGCAAAATCTGCAGGTACTCAGAGGGATGAGTGTGTTTACGTTTAACGGGCGCAGGGCTCTAATGTCTGACCCCTATCTGTTCAGAGCCAAAATGGAGGACAAGTCGGTGGACACCTCTGACCTGGAGGTAACCGACGATCCGCTGGGGCTCCATGGGATCGACCTGATAACGGCCGCGCTGCTCTTCTGTCTCGGGGACTCGCCCGGCGGCCGCAGCATTTCGGACAGCAGGTTTGTGGACGGTTACCGTGTCGACTTTGGTACCCAGACCTTCTCCTTCCCTTCAGCCATCCTGGCCACTAGCACCACGGTCGGGGACATTGCCTCAGCGTCGGCCTGCGATCATGCCAGTCCGCAGCTCTCCAACCCCAGCCCCTTCCACACCCTTAGACTGGACCTGGTGCTGGAGTGCGTGGCCCGCTACCAAACCAAGCAGCGCACCATGTTCACCTTCGTGTGCGGACAGCTGTTCCGCAGGGACGAGTTCTCTTCGCATTTCAAAAATGTCCACGGCGACATCCACGCCGGGCTGAATGGCTGGCTGGAGCACCGCTGCCCCCTGGCGTACTACGGCTGCACCTACTCCCAGAGACGCTTCTGTCCCTCCGTGCAGGGCTCCAGGGTCATTCACGACAGACATCTGGGCTCGTTCGGGGTGCAGCCGGGCATGCCCCCCCGGTTCGGCGATAAAAACCTCCCCAGGAACACCTGTCGATTCGGCTCAGCCTGTGACCACCTGAGCTCCCTGCCCTTCGAGGTGCTCCAGTATGTGGCCAGTTTCCTGGATGGCTTCAGCTTGTGCCAGCTGTCCAGGGTCTCGCGGACCATGAGGGATGTGTGTGCCAGCTTGTTGCAGTCCAGAGGCATGGTGGTGCTGCTCTGGGAGAACATGAGGCGGGCTGACGGCGCCTCCTCATGGCAGATCCAAAACAAGGTCAGTCTCTCGTCTTAAGTTACATTTTATTCCAGTTGCAATTGAGCAAGTGGGTTAAGTCTCATCCTTTGCATGTAATGACTGACTGATATCCGTAACCCACACACATCAGCAGATGCTGGGTATCTTTCCTGGTGTTCTAATAGGTCTGATCTGACAACACAGCTGTTTTTTTGGAGGTCTTCTTCCTTAAAACTCATATTCAGTTAATGAAAGGCATGTCCAATTGGATTTCAATTTTAACCAATAACTTTACATTTTTTGGCCCTGAAAAGCTGCATTGTATGTTTGGGTTCATGAAGTGTCAGCCAATGAGTCTGAAAGCATTCGCTTACTTTAGCAGACAAGCTGTTTCTTTACACTTTAGAGTTGATTCTGCTGCTGTCAGCAAACATCATCAATGAAGACAAGTAAGAAACCTCTAGTGGCAGCCATACATACACCATACATACACAGCATCTGAGAAGTGTAGTAGTTGTGTATCTTGGGCAGTTGGTTGTTTCCCCCCCGCCATTACTCTTCTTCAAGTATGTATGTATGTCATCATAAGAAGACATAAGGTCCATAAGACCTTTTCCCAGTTCTCCGGTAAGCCCAATTTTTGGACTTTGTATATTTATTTTTATTTGTCAACCTTGTATTGGCTTTGTGGAATTGCATTGATGTCTTTAGTCATTGTGTTTGCAGACACTAATATTAGACCCCAAAAGCCAGATGTAAAACCTTCACTTAGAAATAGACATTCACCACTTATTTTTTTCCTTTATTTTTTTGGAGACCTGACTAACCAGAAAACTGTCAAGCAAATTGTCCCAAGAGATTTGAGAAAGGCAGACTGTATAAAGTGTTGTCATTTCTAAAGTACATACACAAATATCCCCCAAAAAAACTTCAAATCCAACTTTTTGGAGCCTAAAGAGGAAAGTGCTAACAGATTTTTTTCGTCGTTTCGAAACCAGGTGTGGCGTTTCAGCACAGCCTTTGGTACGGTGAATGAGTGGAAGTTTGCCAACATCGCCAGTATGGCGGACCATCTGAAGAAGTGCAAGTTTAACACCGTCACCCGTCGGGATGACGCCGTCCCTCTACCCTGCATGTGCTTCACTAGAGAGCTCACTAAAGAGGGACGCTCTCTACGCTCAGTCCTCAAGCCAGTGTTATGATTGACCCTGTGACAAGGTTGGACTCTGGGGGTACGTTTGAATTGGCACCTTGTTACAAAAAGTAGCGCAATCTGTAGTGAATAGGGTGCCATTTCAGATACCGCCCATTTCCATTTCAGGAAAGTTCTTGCTACGGAATGACCGGAATTCATGGAAATTAAATGGAGCCTGACCCTGCTCTACAATAAGCAAATATAAAACGCTGCTCCATTTTTATTCACTCTTGACAGAAAGAGCCTGAATGTTTTTCAATGCAAACTCTTTGTAATTTCATATTGTTCCCAATGTACTGAAAAGATAATTTAACTTTTACATACTCTGTCAATGTGTAAATAAAACAAATGTTTTGATGTACTTTTTTTATTTTTATATGAACATCTAGCTTCATTCAGTACTGTGTTGTGTTGATGAAAGAAAGTGGGGCCTTAACTTATGATAAACACTTGATTTCTGGTCACAGCAGGTTTCTGAAGATGGTCTTTAATAGGGAGATTTCTCAGTGACCCCAGCTAGAATGACTTATTGTCTTGCACGCTTTTGGAGATCTTTGAGTTAGAGAATGTAAGTACTTTAGTTAGCATTTTAAGATTCAGTCCAAACTTAAAATGTTCACACTACAGGCCATTCTTATCAGAATGAAACATTCAGCATGTTGCCACAAACAACAATACTATAAGAATATACAACAGTGTGGACTGGATAAGTTCGGGGTGATTTGGTCAGATATCTTTTCCACACTTCTGTTCCTCATTTGAGTAAAATGGTACTTCTGTGAAAACCATTTGTGTAAAATCTAGTTGTGTAGATGAAGCCCAGAGAATCCTGCGGGTCAGTGATCGTGGGCACACTGTTCTGGTAAAGAGTTGATCAGTATTTCAATGAATAATCCGTTGATCGTACTCTAGTCTACAAGTTGTGTTTTTGTCCGTTTCTCATGGCACTACATAGTAACTGTGTTCTGGTGTCGCCTGCCGTGTCTCAGGGTTTGTAAAGCCTCAAATGGCCCCTTATACCCTAGTGTACTACTTATGACCAGAGCCTGTGGATGGTGTGATTTGGAACATAGACATTATGCTGCATCAATACGTTCTAGCCATTATTTGTACTGTATTGTCTGGTTAACACTGCCGGGCCCATCCAAACCGTACTGTACAACCTGGCTTAGCTTGGTTTGGGTCTATAGTGTGAATCTGGCTGATGTGTAAAAGATACACCATTTAATCTCCAAGTCTCTGCATGTAACAGTCACTTTATTATCATGGTTAAAAAGTGTGGTTCTTCATAAGATGATAAACTTTTCAGTATTATTGATGTTTTA
The DNA here is from genome assembly GCA_016801105.1 of Esox niger. NCBI lineage: Eukaryota > Metazoa > Chordata > Actinopteri > Esociformes > Esocidae > Esox > Esox niger. The sequence continues at coordinate 140,548 of JACXGJ010000020.1, read as the reverse complement.
TGTCAGTGTTGGCACTGGCCCATTCATTTCCATGTCCTCAGTAGATCATACAATTATAAATGACCTACCTTAATTTGACATGATTTTCTCTAGTTTTACTATTAATTGAATATCTGTTCTGATTTTGAAGTGTGTAGTACATGATTTAATTATTATTTCTAAGATTGTTGTTCAGATTGGAATTCAGTATAGTTGCGGGTTGTAGGTTGATGTTGGTGAAGATCACATTCCTGGTAAACACGGTATACTGTATGTCGGCTTATTTGGAAATCATCTCTGAAAGGAGCATTGTCAACGAACTACGGACAGATTTTTCCAGACTTAATTTAGGGGTCAGATTGTGTTGTAGAAATGAAAGTCCAAAGTTGGATTCTACTGTTTGCATCCGTTATCTTCAAGCGGAAGGAGAAGAAATACCATTTCTTTATTTGAACTTTTCTCAATCCCTCTACTGTTTGTTGTTTCATGTTTTATTTTATTTTTTAGGGGGGAGACCAGTGCACACTTCGCATTATTGCAAAGATGATTATCATCCCGGATGAATAGTTTCAAATATTTTGATATGGTGAACGCATTGACAAGTGTTTTAGGTTTGACGCATATTTTAAAAGTTATCTTTGGAGGGAGTGTGTTTTATGTTTCATTTGTATTGTCAGAACTCCATACTTGTCTGTTTTGTATTCATCCATGCAACCCTTTAGTAGATATTTTTTCTATAATCTGATGTCATTTTTTATGACATTTGTGATAAACATGCCACCAATATTACATGGACTTCTCAGAGGATGCCTACATTATAAACTGGTCCCAGATCCATTTGTGCTTTAACTAGTAATGGGTGTAGCGGTTGACAAAAAGTAACAGCTCTGGGACCAGGCCAGCCATGTTTCGGCTACAGTCAGATTTCTTTTCCCATATTTTTCCTGCATGCGTGTGAAAAGATTTAACACAATCATTCTTAAAACGTAAGGCTGTGTCCCATGAAATAACCGGTTTGTGTTTGGTGTGTATTTAGCTTGCGTACACTGGGCCTCAGTAGCTCTGTCAACTTTTTGTATTATATTTGTCTTACTACATTTGTTTGGTAGCTTCTGCAACAATCCGATCACACAAAGGTTTTACTTTAAACAAGGTGTCTTACAAGTGTTTTACAATGTTTTGTTTCTTGTTTTTGTGGCCCAGTCGTATAATGGTCATTCACATATTGTGTATAATCAACAGCATTTTCATCACCAATAAAAGCTTGTTTTCATTCTTATTATGGTCCATGTTTACTGGTTATTGCGTTTCAGTTGCTGAAGGTGTGTGAGGAGACTGGAGGAAGTTGAGCCTTCATCAGGGAGGTCGGGTAGCAGGGTTTCTGTGTTCAGGACACGCAGGCGCAAAGGGTCCTGACAACACAAACAACACATTTTATGCATTTCTTTTGAAAAGTGAATTAACTACAAAGTTTACAAGTCTTCACAAAAGCTTTTTACATAAACTTCAGTCACTTTATATTTATTTTGGTCTTAAACTCTCCAACCCACAATATTACAAAATACAAAGGGATCCACAAAAGCCTTCTTGTATTGTCTCTGGTACTGGTTAATCTTTATCTCATTGGTCCACAGTACCCTTTTTCCAGAAATCTGCTGGCCCTTTTTGGTATTTCTTTAACAGTACAAACACATTTTCTAACATGGTCTAAAAAGGGTGATCCAGCACCAGACTATTCTGGACACATAGCCAGATACTAACTAGATATGTAGCTTGAATGTCAGTGTTATACTGGACACATAGCCTGACTCTCAGAGAGACATTGTACACCTAGCGTGACTCAGTACAATTCTGGACACCTAGCCTGACAGACAGCTACTGGGCACCTAACCTGACTGTCAGACAGACACTGAGTAACACCTTAACTACACTGTTTGTCAGACAGACACAATGACTTGGCACCCGTCTTCATACTGTCAGAGACACTGGACACCTAGCAGGACTGTAAAGGTTAATACCGGACACTTCCTGACTTAACTGAGTGGCTGGACTGTTTGCCACATTTGCAGCAGGTGTAGTGAATTGCGACAGGTTATTTGTCAGTTTCCTCAATTCGTGGCACTGCCAAAAATTGCAGCACCTGCCGAGGGATCCAATCACCATGCTACTGGAATAGCCAGCAGAGTTGTTGACAAATATACACATTTACAGTTTTTTCCAGCTACACTTAATTTGGCTTTGTTGATTGGCACACATCACATTGCAAAAATCTCCCAACACAGTAATGCAACATTAGCACAGGCCGACTTTGGCACAAGACTGACGAATGTATTATAAACAATTGCTACTATAAATGAAGTCAAGGCAACATTCACCTAACGGCTAGGGCACGTCTTTTTTTAATCCACCATTTACAATTAGATGAGTACAATGATTCACTTCTTTTGCTAAAAGAGCTCTGGGGAAGTAGAACAGGTGCACCAGATGCGGTGGTTTCCACAGCTAGACAACCCGAGACCACACCTGAAGACAAGCTGACCCACGCATCTAGATTCATTTACATTGATTATCAACCAATACTGTACTATGGTCGCAACTATTCATCATAAAACCATAGACTATGCAAAGAAGAGAGGCCACCCACTGTTTTGGGTCTCTCCAGCTGGGTGGTAAAATCCTTCTTGGTTCTGTCCTGCAGTGAGCCAGCATGTTCTGGACCTCTGATGCTGGATCTGTTGTGAGGCAAAGTGTAACAGGGCGATTTGCTTCGCGCTGTGTGTGAGAGAGAGGCAAGACGTCAGAGAAAAACCGGGTGAAACATTAAAACATTCAGCAGTGTGTTATTTTTGGAATCCGCAAAGTGACTTGTCGCACACTTCTCTAGAACTGTAAAGTGAGTTCCGCTGTTCATAGAGAGCGAGAGGAATGGACTGAAGCTGAACCGTTACCTAGAGGGAACCATTAGACGTCATTACCTGCTGTTGAGGTGATTCTGGACAGAGATGGCTCAATGTCCTCCGCCTGGCTCTGCAGCTTCCCCACCCACTGGAAAGCCTCCTGTTTGAGGCAGCGTTCCTGATGAAGCTGCCCCTTCACCTATTGCCAGAGGAGTGGGTTAATAACCTACAAATGATCCAAACATTTCTTGTCCAAGATATGTGTGCACCCTTCATTAGAGATGTAAATACATTCATTCTACAGTCAGAAATCTTTCCTGCCCGTATGATAAGCCAGGAAAGCCTGGTAGCGAGTTAAGTTGTAATCCAACTATGTTTTATGGTCTTTCAGACCAGACAATGTTTGTTCTGGTAAAAACATCAAATGTCCAATTTGGTGTTGGTGTGTATGTATTGAGTATGAGTGACACCTGTCTGATGTCTTTGGCGCTGCGTTGTCTCAGCATCTGTCTCTCTCTGTCACTCCTGTCCAGCTGAGCGCTGAGGTCTCGGAGCTGTCTGTCTCTGTGCTCCACCTCTTCTCTCAGCTGCTCCAAGCTCTGCAGACGGTAGCTGTCCAACTCCTGCCTGCTCTGGGCTTCTTGAGCAGAGCGATGACTCACCTCATTGAGCTTTGCTCTCTGTGGGCATCGTTTCATAAATTTGAGATAATGTCAGATAAGAACAATCACAATATTTACAATAACAAGGAATAAGAGGGATGCTCCTTTGTTAGGACATGTGAGTATTAATTGCACATTGTTATCTGTAAATTCATTGATTGGAAGGATTCAGGGAGATTATACTATATAACTAACCTGTTTGGTGAGCAGTCTCTTGGTGTGATTGTTCTCCTTCTGGCATTGTGCCATGGCCCTCTGAGTGACCTCCAGCTCCTGCTTCAGTAAGACAACTTCCTCCTCTGACATCATTTTAATTTTTAGGGCCTCCCTCCGACAGGTAATCTCCCGCTAGACCCAATGAAAACAACAGTCGCACAAACTATCAGCAATAAACATAAATAGCCACATCCATTCTGGTGCAATATGAGTCCGTATATTGCCATTATGTTTAATCTATTCAACTGACGCTCTCTGGCTCACAATCAATGCATTCCACCAATGTAAGTAAAATCACTGTGTCATGGTCATTGCATGCCTTTACGTTTGGGTAATTTTGGCATCGCTGTACCTGCTGGCTTTGGAGAAGTCCACGTTGCAATTTGCCCTGTCCAGCCACTCGTCTCCAATGGGCCAACGCCTTCACCTTACTTAACAGGTCAGTCAACTGACTGTTCTCCATGCTCGGGTCATGGAGCTCCTGTTTCTGAATGATGAAGGAGTTGAAGGTAAGGGAAAAGAAAATGGCTGGATGAGAGTAACTGATACGCAATATCCCCAATGCTGGCAAACTCAGGCACTTGCTTTGACAAGTTGACCCAATCATCTCACCTTGGACTGTGTGGACTGAAGTGCATCGTTGTCTTTAGTGGAACCAAACTTCTTCTTCAGCCTGATGATGTTGTCAACTCCCTCTCTCCTCACTTGGCTGACCAACTGAGTAACATCCCGGTACATCTTTGCATGGTACTCATCAAGCCTAGCCTATGAATAAAACAATTAGACAATCTAGGATGAAGGTAGCGCAAGTGAAGTCAAAGGTATTTCTAGAGCACATTTGAAAACAACTAGTGTCAACCAAAGTGCTGCACAGTCAAACAAAGCATACAGGACAGCAAAAGGAATAAAACATGAATAAAACATATCGCTAACTAAACTTATTTTCATAGGACATGACAGACATAAACAGAAACATCCTCCCCACTTGCAGAATGACATGCTAAAGAAAAAGTCTTAAGGTGGGATTTAAAAACGTTGACCTAATATATAAAGGAAGGCTGTTCCACAACTTTGAAGCAGCAACAGAAAAGGCACGGTCTCCTTAAAACTTCAATCGGGACCGTGGAGCACACAAAAGCATTTTGTTGGAAGACCTAAGGGTCCTTAAGGAAGAGTGGTGGATAGGGAGGTCCAAAATATACGAGGGTGCTGATCCATGTTGCACATTAAATCCAAATAAAATAACATAAAAATCTATCCTATATTTATCAGGTAGCGAGTGGAGAGAGGCCAATACAGGAGTGATACTCTCTTCTTTGTGCCAGCAATGACTGAGACTCTGGCATTGATTCCCAGTTGAGACCAGTACAAAAAAGTAAAAATGTATGGACTCGCTATTGTAGGTTTATGTAGATAAGACTCCTAAATGACAGCAACAGTAACTGTAGATTAAGAGTAACCAGTATGTAAAAAAATATATCTTTAAAACCATTGTGTACCTTTAGTTGAATGCAGGTGGAAAAGAGCTGTCGGACCAGGGAGTCGTAGCGTTGCTTGTATTGGAGGCTGATCTGTTGCTGCAAACCGCTTTGTTCTTCCTCCAGCTGGGCAATCCGGCAACGCAGAGAGGCGGTCTGCATCATCATCCCTCGACAAAGCCCGCTGAGCTCGCTGTAAGGATTGATGGTGTCATTCTGGGACACTTCAAGGCTCTTCACATCCTGCGGAACACAATGTGTACAGTGAAAAGTGAAAAGGAAGAACTAAACAAAACTTCAAAACCAGGATGGTTCTGAACCATGCTGTGATAACTAGTCTTGTCTGCATCGCAGGGTTTAAAAACATGCCATGAGCTCTCTTCACAGTTATGTCAGAACATTGCCAACTGGGCTATTCAAACTGAGTGTAAGCAGAACACAGATGTCAGATTGACCTGTCATTTGATGACTGTTGTTAAAATCCAGAATGATCCACTGTATTTTGAAAAGGTGCTAAAGTACAGAAGAGAAGGTTACCTGTTCTCTGTGGTAGAGCAGCTGTCTCTCCTGCTCCAGGATCTGTTCATAGAACTGGGAGTAGAGGAGGAAGGTTCTGCGTTCTCTCTCCATCACTGAGCAGCCCAGACTGGACAGACAATGCAGCAGGTGGGCCCGGGAGAACCACAGCTGGCGGATGTTGTATATGTATATATAAAAACAAGATGTTGTGAATAATATTTTTATCTCTCCATTTGTGATTTTATACTTTTTTTACTGTGGCTGGTACAACAGGCTGTTGTCTTGCCTGTCCATCCATCATATTGAGTTTCGCACCTTTCCGCCTTCAGTCTCTTCAACTCCCTCCATCAACTGATGGGTGAAGTTCTCCACTATCTGAGGTCTCTCCGGGGATAAACTGTATTTCATGGGGCCCCGTTTCCACAACTCTGGTGTACAAGGGATTAAAGGGTTTAACCCAATTAATTTAACCTGGAAGCTTTAAAAATACATTTGATTTGAAATTACAGTAAAGACATGGCCAGATTTTTCAGTAAATAGCAATAGAAATACGGGTCCAACATTGTTTGTCGTATTCGTGAGGCATCTTAACGAGGTGTGTAGCGTACCAGTGGGGAGGCCGGTGTCTCCACGTGCTCCCTCTGAAGTCACCAGGGTCAGCTCTCTGGTGAGCCTCCTCTGTACCGCTCGAATCATATCACTTTCCGTGCTCTCCAGCAGCCTGAGCAGCTGGCACAACGCACACACGTTTCATTTAGAAAACAAATGCTCCTCATTCTCCTTCACCAGATTACAGACACCTATTCCTCAAACCGAAGAAGGTGATTGATCCAGAATTTACAGAAACTGATCCATCATGTATGAACTCAATAGAGCCACCCTTTATATATCCAACTGAGCCACCATTTATAGAGTCAATTGAGCCACCATGTATAGACTCAACTGAGCCACCATGAATAGACTCAACTAAGCCACCATGAATAGACTCAACTGAGCCACCATGAATAGTCAACTGAGCCACCATGTACAGTCAACAAAACCACCATGTATAGTCAACAAAACCACCATGTATAGATTCAACTGAGCAACCATGTATAGAGTCAACTAAGCTACAATTTATAGAGTCAGTTGAGCCACGATTTATAGTGTCAGTACAGCCACGATGTATTATGTCAGTAGAGCTACCATTTATACAGCTGAGCTGCCATGTATAGAGTCAACTTGTCCACGATAGAGCCAACTAAACTAAAATACAGAGTCACCTAAGCCACCATAAGTCAAATGGGAAACCAACATAATCATATTTGGTTCAGTCTATGGCACAGTAGTCTGGGACCAATCCGAACTGCCTCATTTGGTTAAGTGGTAAAACAAAGTCTGAATTCAGTTTGGATAACCACATTTGAGCTAGTGTGAGAACAGCTTTTTTATTTCAACTTTTGTTTGAAGATAATATGTCAGTAGAAGGAGATCACAACTTAGGTATCAAAATGTTCTCAGTTTCCCACTTGTTATTCCAACATGAATGGAATGGTAGTTTCTGATAACTGCAACAATACCTGGAATGTCTTGATGTGAACCTCAGAGGCTCCTGCAGGGGGCAGTAGAGGCTGGTTGTCAGATAGCAGAGCTTCAAATTCCTTCTCTTTACCCATATGTTGAGCTAGGGCTTTCATACTGGGATACTGGATCTCTGCTCTGAAATGTGGAAGCATGAGACCCACTAAGCCATCCACACTGACGCTACAACAACTAACAGTCAGAATTATGTTACTTGATTTTGCTAAACAACAATGTTGTGAAAAAGCTAGATGGATGGATATTTGACCTACATTCCAACCATATTCATTAACAAAGGTAACTCAATTTATCAAATCACATGTAACCAAGAAATTTAATGTGTGCAATGTGAGAAATGCAATATCTTCATGTTGAAAAAGTTTATACACCCCTACATTTTCCATCACAAATATTATATGCACAAAAACAGAAGCAAATAATTATAAATCATTAGAGATTGACTTGGGAGGGTCCAGCATTCCAAGAAGATTTGAAACTCGGATTTGGTATGAACTATATGGGTGTGTTGTAACATAACACCAAGATAAAAAGACAATCAATGTGGAAGTGCATGAGTGAACTTTCATGCAGTTCCACAAAAAAACAGCAAAAACTTGGCATTCATAGAAGGATAGGAAGGAAGAAGCCTATGCTCTCAGAAAGAACTATCAACAGATGACTTATGTTTGCCAGAAAACAGCTGGGTATCCACTGGAACAATGTGCTCTGGACAAATGAGCTGAAGTTGTTTGACTGCAAGGCCAGATACCATATTTGGCTAAACCAAAACCCTGTTATGAACCGAACCTCATACCAACCATAAAACATGAAGTTGGTGACACACTCTACTGCCTCAGGGACTGACCAACCTGTCATCACCGAGTCAAATAAGAATTCAATTTTGTACCAGAAAATTATTGAGGTGATGGTGAGGCCAACTGTCAAAACACCGATTCTGAACCAAACATGGATCTTGCAACCGGGCAAATTGGACAATGATCCACCAGACACAACAAAACTACAACAGAATGGCTCAAAAAGAAGAAATTGAAAAATGGCTGAGTCAAAGCCCTGAATTCAATCCTATTGAAATGCTGTAGAGGACTGGAAAAGGGCTGTGCATGCATGAAAGCCTTCAAACATGACACAGTTGAAACAGTACTGCAAAGTTGAATGGGCAAAAATTCCTCCCACTCAATGGAAGAGAAATGACAGTTCAAAGAAACAGCCAAATAAAGTTATTTCATCCAAAAGGGAAAACATCACCTATGATGAAAAAAACATAGCAAGCCAGGGGGTGTACTTACTTTTTCTGATGACTGTACAAAGTATGTGCCTTTTTTTGCATAGATTTGGCATGTCAGAATATAAAGTCAAAACGTCTGGATGGGAAATGTAAACTAACCTGTACAAACTTGAGAATTGCCTATAGATCTTGATGGTATTTATCTGTTCCACTCTTAGTTGTCTCCTCCCCCAGCTTTCTTTAAAAACTTCTAGCTGTTTGGTCAGCAGCAGGAAACCCTTTAACACAGACTGCACCTGGATAGGGTCTTTCAGGAAAACAAAGGATACCCGCCTCTTCTCTTCATTAACTTCTTCATCAGTACCTCCATCCATACTGCACACATCCTCCTGGTATTAAGACAATGCTTTCAGCCAGTGCAACAACAAAAAACTAAAGGTGATGTTTGTGGCAGTGTTAAGGCCTGCACTTGTTTTAATTACAATTACGTTACTTCAGTAACCCAGATACTTCCAAACACTCCAACATACGATAGCATAACACGTATACCTCCTTAGGCTTTTCATGCAAGTCCTCCTCATTGTTGTCATGGAGACGTATTGGTGCTGCCCCCACCCCTCCACTGTTAAGGACATCCTCCATTAGTAGAGACACGCCCAGGATCGCTCCATTGGCCTCCATCCTGCTGTGGTCCCCCAGTCCACTCAGACACAACTGGAAACCAGCAGCGTAAGAATATTAATTGCCACATTGAAGTAATTTTGCAGACACGTTTATCCAGAGCCATTTCCAATGCATTCAACCAAACAAGATGAAAGGGTCAGAATCATTTTTTTTTGTAGCTTCTTCTTAAACATGATGAAAGATGTCTACCTGCAGGCAGTTTTCAATTGGTGGGATGTCCCAAATGTCTACAGGGAACAACCCATGACATGCCAGAAAACTTCTCCATGGGTACATCTTTTGAGCCTAAAGAGCACAAATACTCGATGACACTGAGTAAACTTAGCCTAAATAGTGCTGGTTTTATACTTGTTCTGGGTAGATTAATCAGAAGTGTAAACTTTACAAACCAAGGAGGAGTGAGGTTCCAATGGCTGAGGTAAAGGCAGCTGAGAACTGTGATTGGTTAGGACACTGTCACTCAGTGCAGGAAGGGCATGTCCCATGTTGTCACTAACGCTCTGATAGGCTGCAATGTTACCAGAGGAGAGAAATGCCTCCCTGAGAGAAAGAGAGGGAGAGAGTGAGAACTGAATCAAATGCATATCGAATCAAATGTGGACGTGTTGAAAAGCTTTAAACTGTGCTAACAGAGCATGTTTGCATTGAATCTTACAGTAGGAATTATCATCTTCCATTATGCTGTTTTGAACCATGACATACTCACTGAGGTAATCTACTCACTGACATTCACTAACTCCACCTAGTAACCACAACGCCGACTGTGTAGGAACACTGTTTCGTTAATACGTGGTTTTGTTGTTTTGTACACAATTTCACAGATATCTGTTTTGATTTACGTTTAGAGCTCATGTAGAGAGCTCTGGCTGTGGCTAATAAGGACCCAAACGAAATACCACACCTTTAGTTCTTTCTCTGACCGCTCACCTGATGAGGTGCCTCACAGCGGTGTCATACTGCAGGAAGAGCACGTGTCTCCGTAGCTGCAACAGACGAGCCACAGCCTCAGGACTACCAGGGTCACACAGAGAGTCCACCTGTCTCTGTAGCTCCCACAGCTCCGCACCTTGACATCAACAACATGGCTGATGCTTTCACCCAGAGTGACTGGTATACAGGCATTATGTTGTGAGCAGAGCTTACGTTCCCTTTCTACTTGGGTAAAATGTTATTTATTTAACAGTACTTCTACTTGGAAAAAAATGCATTGGATATTTGGGTTCTACACCCACAAGGGACCAAAGCTCTCTAGCTGAGATATACCAATGCCTTCACAGCCGCCCCAGTCAGCTGTTAGCTCTCCAGCTCCTCGTCTACTGGAGCTAAAGTCTCCTGGGTTCCCCAGGCGGGCGAAAGTGACCAGGTAATAGAAGATGTCATGTAGGCCCGACACTATCTCCAAAGTATGGTGAAGAGCTTGGCTACATGCCTGTATTTATCCAACACACACAAAAATAATCAAGATAAATATTGTCAGCAAGATTGCTTCAAACAGAGAATTTACTGTCTGGACGGATGGAAAATATCTACATATAGCAAAGCCATGTTTATATTGAAATCACAAAATGTTTCAATCTGACACTCCATGCATGTGTTTCCATCCAGCTGTAGAGTGATGTAATGTATAGCAGTTCAAAGCCTCTTACCAAATCCTCCAGGGATTTGAACATCAGGAGCACCTCAGTGTAGTGGGGTAGGAACCACAGGTTAAGGACTGTTTTGCCATCAGCTGACAGCAAGAACCGGGGACGACGTTGGAACTTCCTGTCCAATCAAGAAGTTAAATAAAAATGTTTTCTGAAGTAATACGTAGAGGATTGTAGGGGATCTTCGTTATAGTAATTACTACTCCGTTGATTACTGTACTTGTTACTACTGAGTTGTGTAGTGGTCCCAACTATCTTATGATGTATGCACTAACTGGAACTCCTGCTTAAAAAAGAATTGGATACATTTTACCTGGGGTCAGGATGAAACACAGGTTCTGAGTCCATATCGCCTTTTAATTCATGTGCCTGGCCTATCAGGAAGTGGGACTGGCGGATATCTGGCAGCTCGTCCAACAGGGCAGTCAGGCTGCTGTACAAGCCAATAATTTGAGCCCTGACACAACACTGGGCCATACGTTTACTGAATCTGGGAAAATGATGATGGACCGACACAGAAAACATTAAGAAATAGATTAAGAACCGTTGAGGAAGTCTTTAGCAATCATACTTTCTAAAAAGATGTACTATACTTTTGACAGAACTCAAGAATCAGCCTTCTCTTGGTCTTTGCTACTTCTTCCTGTGGTGAAAAGAAGGTAATGCAAGTAAACAAAGAAACACATTTTGAGACCCAGTATAGCCAATACCCCCTGTGACCTCTATGACATTACTTACAGGGGTCATCACAACACTCTTGTTTTGTCTCTTCATGAAAGAGTTCAGCATCTCATCTCGTGGACCCACTTTCTCTAGCTGAATGGAGACAAATGCCTCAGCCAACCTGAATAAACACAACAGACAAATCTCATAAAAAACATTTAAATCCTTAAGAGGGGCAGTTTTTTATTCAATTTTTTATTAGATAAGTCAGTGAGGAAATGTGGGCTGGGTTCGAACATGTGCTCGCACCAGTCCGTGTGTTCGGGAGGCAGCCATAGATCACTAGACGACACAAAAGTTATATTTAACATCCGTAATATTTATAATCACACAGCCATCTTTGACGCTCCAACCCACCTGACCTTGGTTCTGGTACCGTTTGTCTTTAGTTGACTTGTAACTCCAGGACCCTGCTTCACTAAGGAATTTGAATCATCATTGGATATGAGATCCTCCTAAAATAAAATGAGAGGTCATTTGATCCCCAAAACCAAAACTACAGGCATAAAAATGTATATATGTAGTGATGTACTCTACCCCAGGAGAGCCTGTGAAAGTCTCTGACCAATAGCAGAGGTAAACCTGCTTCACTGCACCAATCAGAGCATTCTTCTGAGTCACCTGACAGGCCAAGATCACCTGCAGGTTCTCTATGGCTGACTTGCTCATGAGCTGGGGAAAGGGAGTGAGGGAACAGGGACTGATGAGAGACCTATGGGATCAAGTGTATCATAATGGGCAATTTCCATAACAACGCTTTACAAAGAGCAGGATTCTATCTTGACATTGAATGCAGTACAATGATTAACTCAAGTCCTTGATGTGCGCTCTTATCTCAACTTCAAATCAGGCCCAAAGCCTCCATTCTCCTTACATGCATTACTGCATCTTCTGTGCTGAAACAGAACTTCCCGATGTGGTTCTCATCAAGCTCATGGACACTTAGTGGGAGGCTAGACGGAGTGTACCTACATGAAAACGAAACCACATAGGTAGAATGGGGTTATGATCCGCCTTTATCCAGAAAGGAGAAGAGGGCACATTAGTGTACCTGTGTATGTTTGTTAGCTGAGTAACATGGTAAAGAGCGTACCTGTCTATCCACCTGTCATCCTGCAGTAGCTCAGTAACAAACGTAGGCCGCTGCTCCGTCTCGTCCCTCTCCACAGCAAACTCAAACTGCACCGGACGCATGTACAAGTGGGACTCATCGAAGCCCAGCTCCAGAGATTGTGCTTTGTATAACCTAGAAGGATACACACCACAATGTAAATGGTGCCAGAGCACTGTAATTTTTAACATTATGAACTCATTTGGTAACACTTAACAGAAAGCCAACAAATACATTGCGTCCTGGTGATATTGGCGTCATGAGCAGGTGAACGACTACAACCAATGTTTTCCGGGGGAAGAGTTAACTTAACTGTGCCAGATGTTCAGTCTCTGCAGCTGTCTCCATGAGGCGGTGTTGGATGGTAACTATCTCCAAAAGCTTGGAGAAGGTTTCCACAGCAAATAACTGTTTGCCTTTTCCCTGCTTCATGTCCTGTTCTTCAGCAGACCTGATTAGAGACATGCCGGCTGCTAGGACCAGGGAGGGATCCTCCATGAACAGATCTGAAAACAACTAGAGCAAAATCAATCAATCGATCAAATTTATTTTATAAAGCCCTTTTAACAAATGTTTTTAATTTACACAGAAGTAATGACAAATACTTTTTTTTCAAATAGAGCTTGTTAAGTGGCTGGTGAAGCACATAAGGAAAATGGGAGCTACAGTATACTTACATTCTTTTGTGTTTGAGGGCTGTAGGAGGCCCCGGGGGGAGTCAGGGAGTGCCACCTTTGTAACGCCTGCTCTAGGAGCTTCTGTTCCAGGGAAACACTCTCAGCCATTCCCCTGGCACAGTGGAACTGGCAGAGCTGAGTATGGGCCTGGGTCAGAGCCTGGTACACCTCAGAGGCCAGACTCAAGGAGGGGTGCACCTCCAAAAGGAACACATTCATCAGGGCAGGTCTGGATACACATGACAGACAGGGGTGTTATACAGGTGTTATATTCACCATATATTTCTAACCTGAACAGCTAGCATGTTAGTCTGGTTTGGAGGGGACATTACCCTGTAATTGGTCTGTAAGACTGGGTAGTGCTTACCTGCCACTACCGAGGGACACCGGATGTTTGGCCACCAAATAGGGAGGAAGGCCATAGTCCTGAGGAGTAGCTCCTTGTGGTCCTCCTCTCCAGATGCGTTGGAGGTACTGCCTCTGGTAGTCTATCTGAAAGGCAACATAAAAAAGAGGCCTTAAGAAGGCACTGCACATTTGAGTACATCTTCTAAAACGCTCCCACCTATTGCTTCTATTCATAACTAAATGTATGGATGGACAGTTACAAGACTATGCATCTCAGTTACAAGACCACAGCAAATGTCTGAGTTTGATTTCCAAGTTTCACCCATATGACCGTTACTTGCTCTGAGTTAAGAGCTTCAGCGAAATAACTGAAACTTAAATCAAATAGATTTAGACTATCCGAGCCAACGATACAGCCAAGTACACAACCAAGACAGGTAAGCCTGTAGTGATTCAAACTATCCCCACACTTTTACCTACTGTGGACCATACCTGGCTGTTCAGCACGTCTCTGATGAGCTGCTGGTGTGTCTGCAAACAGACCATCTCTGCCCGGTAGGTCTGAACGAAGCACTCTGCTCCAACGTCCAGATCTAGTCTAGGCCTTCTGTGCATAATGTCTGTGATGACCTGAGCCATTGAGAACCTCTCTTCTGGTCCAGTCACATGCTGGTATGCCTCAAAGTAGCAGTTCAGCAGCTGAGGTTTAACAGAACCGTCTATTAAACATGAAACTGGAAAAAATGTTTATTTTTCATTCTTTAAATATGTTTGCTGTTTGGGTTCCCTAAATAACACAGCCTATTTGGCATTTGCTCACCTGCACTTTGCTCTCTAAAAATGACGCTTCACAGGTCCACAGGTCCAGGAGGACTGCAACTCTGTCCACGTCTGTCTGAGTCCAAGAGAATTGCAAGTCTGTGGCACCAAAGCTGTGGCTTTTAGACTGAGCCTTGGCGTTCCCCTCAGCCCCTCTGCTGCTCCTCTGGATGAAGTGTGAGCCCAGTAGAGTCAGCGTGTCCTCCAGCTCCTGCAAGTCCTTCAGAGCCACATCGTAAACCACGTAGAGACCCCTCTGGTCCTGGGTGTGGACATATCTCTCCTCCGTGGTGTAGAAATCATGAAGATTCTCTACCTCGGGGAACTGCATGAACTCTGAGCAGTGAACCTGCGGTGACAGTAGCACATGTATCAATCCCCACAGTTCACAAAAACACATCCTTTTGTCTGGGAGCTGCGTAGAATGGAGCAGCGTTGTTCAATTTGTTTTAAAGGGAAAAACATTTGAACAAAAAATTATCCTGTGATTCGGACTCATTGTGAACGTGAACTAGAAGAAAGGGAAGGTCATGGACTGAAAAGGGACTGCAATCTCTGAGGACTGACCAATCACTGGAATTCTTTAGCTTGCTGGTGGCTATGCTAAATACTCAATGCACAACTAAAAAATTGTAGTAGCAGAAAGCCCTTACCTTGTAATCAACAGGAGAGTTCTGGCTGTAGAGATGTGTGCCCAGACCTCCTGTCCCGCTGGCTCCCCTGGCCGCACTCATCCAGCTTGACTCCTCCGTGCTGCTGACAAGACCACCTCCTCCTGAACTTTCTCCATTTCCCTCCACGTGCATCCCAGCCGTGTCAAAGGTCAGTGTTCTCTCTATGGACCTCAGGTAGTTCAGAATTCCCAGGCAGATTCGCTACAGGAGAGAGAGGACAGCTCAGACTCCAGAGGGAAGCACAAGGTAAACGAGGACACACTAGATACCAGACAGCAGTTCAGCAGCCTAAGAGAGGGTTGCTGGGAGAGAGGGGAGAGCTCAGAGTCCCACGTGAGCAAGAGCGAACAAGAGCAGATGAGAGCAGACTCACTTTTAAAAGCCTAAAAGTCTACCTTGATCTCCCTTGTGGTCCGGTGTGGTGCTAGTTACCCCTAAGAACATCACTTCAATGGCAGTGGGGATCACATGCACGCGACTTAGGATGGAGCTGACCTGCAGTTCCCTGATCTTAAGGTGTCGAAGGCAGAGCAGTGACAGGTACGCTCCCCTGGTTGTGACAGGGTCTGTAGTCCCCTCCTCCCCCTCCAGGCCTTCAGCCAGCCCCAGCTGCTGCAGGCTGCTCAGGTAGCTAGAGCTGGGATCACTTAGAGAAAACAGATGCCGAACAAGCCAGCAAATCTACATTTTAATTCAATGAGACCCATATTCAGGTGATCCTATTACTGTATGTCCTCCTTAATAATGTACCGTTCATTTATTTTCTCGACTGAAGAGCTTCTATTATGTTTGTTGCTTTTATGCTGTACTCCACGTCCTTGGGATTCCTATCAGAAAAAAATGCTTATTGCGGTTATATGGAACCTATTCAAAATCCCTTTTAAGTAAAGAAAAAGGTTATTGCCATGTCAACGCATCTCAGTAACACCTGCCTGAGACTGATTGGCGACACGGTAAATGCTGCTCCAGATCTCTGAGTTGTGGAGTCTGCTTGTCAGTGATGATGAAGGCTGGGTCATTTTGGGGTCACAAACCTGGGAAGCATGTTCCCTCAGGGCCTCTATCACAAGGCCTGGATCGGACAGCTGGAGAGGGAGAGAAGGAAAAAGAAGTACAGGTCTCACTGTAAGTATGCAAATTAATAGTAAGCGTAGTAAGCGTAGACTTTGATGCATGACATAAGCTAAAGGGATAAAAGCTAATAGGAGAGTTTTTTTTGCTGAGTAATCCCTTTTGAAGTGCTAAAAATTGTTTTACCTGGAGAAACTTGCAATGAGTCCTGAGCAAATCATCAGAAGGCAGGAGATCCTTCAGCTTGGTGATGAGTTTCTGTTGCCAGGGATCGTGTTTGGGCTTCACCTGTTTGTTAAGACAGAGTATGTAACTAAATGATTTTGTGTGCTGGTTAAATAAACCCTAATGACACCTTTTCATCAATAATCCCTAAAATGTTTAACCTGTCAAGCGTTATAAAAACAAGTCCTGCAGGTTATGGATGACCAAGGCAGAACTCAACCAGTTCTGTCTCTTCAGACCTGAATGTATGGTATCCAGTTAGCCATCTTCCTTAGAGCCAAGTTACTCCTCTTCCTCCCCCACTGTCCTGCTACAGCCTCAGTCCCGTCGTATTGAAGAAAGGTCTTCATCTCCTCCTGCTTTCTAAAGAGCACCCTGAACTCCCTCAAGACCTGACAGACAAAGGACCAGATTCAAAGTTCAGATAAGAGCAAACAGATTGGACGTCTGTGGAACACATCTAACGAGATCACTGTATAAACCAAATCATATGAATTTGAGGTTTCAATTGTACAATGGCGGGTCCTATGTAGCTCAATGGCATTAAAAAAATGTAGCTCTGGTAGTACCATACTGAAGAGTTCCATCTCATCTGCAGTGTTCCTGATGTTTTGCGCGTCGTAGGGTAAATGAAAGTACGAGATCAGGTTTTGTAATTCTGGGAGAAACTTCTCCAGCCTCACAGTGTGAATCGGAACACCAAACCCTACAGTGAGTAACGATCACAATCATAAGCTTTGTTATGGCCGACTGTAGAATTGTCTCTAAGTCATGTATTTATCTAAGTCAAAATTAGAATAACCAAGGTAGTGGTACATGTTATTTTTACCCTCAAGGCCGGGTAAGATGTGTTCTTTGTCTTCCTGTGATGTGTTGACAGATGCAACCAGTTCTGAGGAAGTTGATGGGAACTTTCTTAATAACTGTTCATCCTTCCTCTCAGATGCTGGGATGTAACGGATCACCTATAACACATCATACGGGGACACAAAACAGTTGGATCTGTAAATATATTAATGTTTTATTTTCTTCACTTCCATAAAAGTCAAGGAATCTTTCAGGTTAATCAAGTATGATTTCTTTTTCAAAAGCATTGTTTTTTATTACAATAACCCATCTGAAGCTGGAAGGTCAAGCTTTCCACATAGGAGTCTACGAACTCAATTGTGCTTGTTAGTGAAAGGAACTTCGACCACACTTAGTGTTTAATTCAGATTTTTTTTATATTGGTTTACCACAGTGTGATAAAGGCAGATTGTCTTGCTGGATGTACATCAAAGGACATTCCCATGTAGGTACACACGTTCTTTCAAATTGAGCCGCTATGCATGGTTACCCAGTCTCTCAAGACTCCTTCTAAATGTTTGAAGGAAAGCGTCAAATCAAGTGCTGTTAAATTAGATCAGTGCCTTACTCGCAGAAAGTGGTGTATGGTCTTCCTTGCATGCAAGTGACAGACCAACCATGTGAGGTAGATGGACACATCACCCAGTGCGACGTAATTGATGGGGTTGCCGTGCCCTGTCAGGGCCTTCTCCCTGGATAGAGCCAGTCTCCTGGCCCTCTGGACTGCATCCTCATATTCACTGACGAGGTGAGACAGCTGGGCCTAATGGAACAGTGAGGTGTTTTGAACATACATGGGTTCAAATCAGATTTTCTTAAGTAATTGACATTTCCTGACAGAAGACCACACTGGAAAATCCCTGGAAGAACGCATCCAGAAAAATACACACTAAAACAATAAGAGTTGGTTCTGTTCTTGTGTATATAACTCGGTGACAACAGGCAAAAGAAATGGGGTATTTATTGTCCGATTGATTGGTCAATTGGTTGATGACTCAGTTGTTCCAAGGTTTTCAGGGTAAACGTTATATGGTGCTTAGTTACCTTGTAGAAGTGGTACAGCTGCTCAATGACATGGGAGTGACGACAAAACCTTCTCCATCGCAGCATTATCTGGTACTTGACCTGGGCCAACTGGTAGCATTGGTCTGTATAAAACTAGTTGGATACATCAAACCTTTTATACAGGTACATCAATAGAATTAATTTATAAAGCCCTTTTTACATCAGCAGTTGTCACAAAGTGCTTTTACAAAACACCCTCATTATTCACACATGCCGTAACATAATTCCTGGTACTTACCTGGACAATAAGTACTACATAACCAATGTAAATGTAAATGTAAAGCGTAAAATGGTCCAAAACATCTACACTTTCAGAGTATTTCTATTGAGTAGGCTGACTGTCTTGGTGTCTTTATCATCAATCCATTTTACCTGGTGCAAGAGAAGAGGCAGACTCTCAGGGGTGTACTCCAGATCTAAACAGCTCTCCAGCTCTCTCTGTAAGACATCAGATGGAGACACCAATGGCAAGGCTTCTGCCACCTGAAGACCTCTTCTTAGGACCTGCTCTCTCTCCTTACGGAAGTATGATACATCTTTTGGAAATGGAACGGAGCTAGTAGAGGGTCCAAAGAGAATATGGTGGAATAGAAATGACTCCAAACACCACGTGTCACAATCACTGATTCAAGGAGTAGGCTTTTGTTCACTCACAGACCTCCCCATACCATCTGTACCTCCATACCTGCAGGACTTGGGAGGCGTTTCCAGTGGAGATCCATTCTCTATTTCCGTTCTGAGAGCTGACAGCTGGGCAGACAACTCCGCTTCCAACTGCTCCAACTTGGCAGTGGAGGACACTTTGTACACCACCTTGGGCATAATTTCCCTGAGATGCTCTACAAGCAACAAAAAAAGTCCAGGAATATCTCAATTTCTTTTGGTCTAATCATTTACAGGCAGACTTTTTTTGCTGTACATTCTACATATAGAACAGGTTCTCTCCCATGCTTGTTGTAGACTAGTATCCATGGAGACTGGGGAGGGCTCCTGAGTAACATTATACAAACCCACACATACTTTTGAACTCTAGAGGGCACCACAACCTCAACAACACCAACTGATTCAACCAGACTGCTGAACTTTGCGCATTTACTATTAAGACAACCACCTGACAAAAATATTATTTATAATTTTTCAAATGTACCAATTAGTGTTGTTACTTTTTTCTGTGAATATGCCAACTTTTCGGTATAATCTCATTTGAATTTACACGACGAGAAAAGCAATATACTTTTGTAAGAGATTTTATTCATACCAGCAGATAAAAACAGGCTGAACGATAAATCTCATCTAAAAATATCAATACATAGATGAGCTTTTAGATCAGATGCAAATGGCAGGAATATAAAGTAATTATATTTTCCTTCTATGGTACCTTTTAAATATGTAACTGTTCTGTAATCGGCTCCAATGGCTGGACTGAGATAGCTATAATGCTCTTTTCACTTGGATACAGGAAAAGTGATTGGCTCCAACAGAGGATGGGTACAGCCAATTGGAAATCATCACAATGTGCCCTAGCAATAAGTGCACAAGGACAAGAGGTGATATAATTCTTTTGTCATCAGCAGATCCACACAGCATTCCATTTTTAAATGTTCAGTTAAAAACACAGTAAGATGTGTTCAGTTGTTATTAACAAAACAGCCCCCAGTTTAAGATGGCATGTTTCCCTAGGAAACATTTCCTTCAGCCGGATGTTTAAGGACAAAGGACATAATAAAGGAAATCTAATAATGCTCTTACAAAAAGGTTCCAACCTTTTGTCTCTAAACGAATCCCTACAGACAATTTGCTATAAAAGTCAAATACATTTCAGCTTGGTTACTAATCAAGCAAAAGTAAAAATGAAAAGGCTGAGATTACTATGAACATATATAACAATAAAAGAATAACATACATTTCTAGTGCTTCAGCAAAGCTTTATTTACATGCACCGTTTCTTAGACCTACAGTACATTAAATCATCCAGAGTGAAAATACATAAGGAAATGCAAACAAACATCACGCAAAATAGAGGATGACCAGTTTAATTAAAGCAAAGGTAGGCAGTGAGTGTTAAATGTTGATCTATATTACGTGAAGTAATACTATTATATTACTTGCAACAATGATACTAAACAATACAATGTTTCAGCATGAAACCAGCCATTATTAATCCCAAAATGTTAAACAAAACAACATAGAACAGCCGCCTCAAGAGTGTATGTTTGTTCTTCAGAGTTTGGTTAACATCTGTTCACTAAATCCTATTCCATTGGGGAAATCAACTCAATACATTGACCCTACATTTTCTGGGCAATAATACAAACAAAGTTTATTGCTTCAGATTCAGTTTGGAATGTTATTTTCAATGTGATTTCATGCTTTGTCTATGTCAATATTTAGCAATGAGTCGATTTTTGAGCTTTCATGGGTCAGCATGGATAAAAATACAATGTAGTGCCAGTGATAAACTGATTAACCTTTAGATTTACCATTTTTTGTTGACCCTCGTTCTTATAAAGCATATTAATAAACCATGATTCAAATCCATTGTTTTTTGTGACAGTCTTTCTGCCTTAAGCTTTGTACTTCATCCCTTATTTCCACTAAAGCGGCTGCAAAAAGTTCCTTTTCAATGTTTCCTTTTAATAGATTTCTTGAACATGGAAAATATTTGGCAATATTCAAGAATATATCCCTATTTTAAAGGCATCCAAATAATACGCTGACATAAAACAGACACTTTTTTTTTTACATTGTTTTGTCTAAGGATTAACAATAGTCACCCAAAACCTGAGCCTTTCATGAAGCATCTAAGAGTAGAAGTGCAAACTGGTCATCAGCCCCCACTCCCCCATTCATATACTGTTCTTCATCTAGATACAAAAAGAAAAACTGTAATGCTATAAACACTCCTACTCAGATATGCTTTATTGAATACAGGCCAATGATTCCATTTGTTGTAGTGCAGTCTTTGATATTCTAACTTTTAAAGCAGAAATATCCCATCGTTTTCCATGATGCATTCTTGTCATGGTTCTAGCATTAATCACAGGGGTATTGAATACCAAATTCACTGAAGTACAATGACAAAAAAAACTAAGAAAACATTCCACACAGTACATTTAACTCCACGTGGATAAACTTGCATTTGATGACAATTCAACTTTTAAAAATGAAATGTGCTACAATAAAGGAGCGCAATTGCTATTTTCCTCCTTTGTCCATTTTTTCTATTGAGAACATACCGTAAAAGCATAGAAAGCATAAACAAGCATCTGTAAAATATTGGTAACATTCTCTAGAGCTTGTTTAAATGTAAACAGACAGTCAACCACACTGGACTGACAGCTGGTTTGGCAAAATATCATACATGCATGTATGGTTAAGAAAATATGACATGGAAGCAGGAAACTGCTTTAAATATTTCTGTCACTAACCAGGTTTCTATCCAATCTTTTTATGCCAGTAAAAAAAAAATTGGGACCAGGTTGATGAAAACAGCAGATTTGTCTGTAAACTGACCAAAAGTCGATAAAACAAAATATGTTAAGACGCAGAGGGATTTTGGTGGGATATTAAAATGACTTAAAATCTTAAATATTTAAGAAAGTCTGTGATGATGCATTTAGGTTAATTTATTAGTGAACTTGATTAACAAATTGTAAATTTCATCCTTCAATTTCACCTCCAGCGTGACCATTTATTTTCAAGGATTTTAGAAATACTATATATATTATTATCACTGAAATTCCTGTGTATGTTTTACCAACCCCCAATTTTCGATTATTATTTACATACATTGACACGTATTCTTAAATTCACAGAACCGCATTAGAAATAGAAATTTTCTTCAGAAATGGTGGCCTTCATTCTCCAATGAGTTATACTGCACCAAAGACATGTTACATTTCATAACAAACAACTTTTATATGTTTATACTGCGTATTTCCAAACAGCCTTAAATAGTTAAAATGAAAATGTACAACGGTTCTCCATTAAGTGTGTGTGGGCATGCTTGTGAATCCTTTCAACATTTTCTTTCTCGGAACAAATAAATAAATAATGCTAATATAAAAAAGACAAAAAGACAATAACTAATGAGTCTTTTGGGAAGGGAATCAACAGAAATTTCCTGTGGACTGACAGTAATGTCCTTTGGTGTGGTGTTAGGTTGTTCATGCGGTTTGGGAAATCTGGTGATAAGATATTCCACTACAATACCCAGTAAATTACATTTACATACATACACGTATAAATATATACACGTATATATACACACACACACACACACAAAACAAATATTTGATTTAAAATATGAATGTACAGATTTTTTTTATTTACCCTAATTATGTTTTCAGAAACTTGCCAGGGAGTGACGGTGTTGGACACTACATGTTTAGATAAAAAAAGGTTTGGTATAAAATGTTTATTTATTGTATGAGTCTAGATATAAAAAAATTGTATATTCTAAACCATTCAATAAAGCGTTTTTACAAATAAAAGGTATATGTTTCTGATACATTTAACTGAGAAACTTGCAATTCCACCTCCTGTGTGTGTAGAACAGGACCAATGTAAACTTCCCATACTTCAGGTTTTGTCTGTAAAATTAATTATGTGATAAACTGCAGTAGAAATGCCATGTTTACATTATAATCATTATATAGGAAATTTGTAGTCACGCAATGACACGTGTGGTGCTCCCACTGAGAAAAGCATGCAGTTTTTTAAACTACTGATGAAATATGTATTTCACAGGGTGTTGAAAGTGCACGATGACAAGTTTGATTATTCAATCCAATATTAAGGGTTTTATTCTAGTGGCATGCTGGTTGGTGCTCCTTTTTGTAGTTTGACAAATAAAAATCATCTTGCATAATAATATCATCATGTAAACTAACCTACCCACAATGTGTCTGCAAGCTTTTGGCCAGTGGGCACATTAGCTATTTACAAAACAATCAGTGGAATTAAAAATGTCATGGCAACTTTTGATTTGTTTACTTGAAAACACGAGCGAAAATGTAACTTATATTCACTACATTGTCTTCCGCTGCTTTTCATCTGCAGCAAGGCCATTTGGCGGAAACACTATGGGTGAGAAAATGTACATATTTTCTTAATGCAGAATATTAGCTTGAAGATGTGTCACAAATTGAATGGAAACCTAGATAGTGCTTACAATTTACCACATAAGGATAAATCCCTGAGACTTAAAATGCATTTATATCACATTGTACTGAACATTTCACATCTAATAATCCACTGATAACACTTATGGTTACTTTTCCCCAAATCCCAACACAAGCTACACAAACCTAAACACTCCTGGGTCTGCATTCACAAAGCATCTCAAAGTATGACTGTAAAATTCGGTTTAGCCTTTTAGGTCATCGTAATGAAGAAGTCTTTGACTAAGAGATGGTGAGTTTGTGAATATGCGCCCGTATATCGGTCTCAAGCTTAGTTTTTTTGCAATATGGTGTACTGTACATCTCCATCGTGTGTCCTAAACACAAAATACAGCACCAAATATGTAATAAAAGAAACAAGAACATAATTGAACACTTTACAATTAGCCCTGCTACACCATCAAGTTGCACAATATGTGAGACAGACAAGCTCACCTGAAAAAAATCACTCTTTATTCTGCTCAAAGTGGAGGTTTATTCTATGGAAGTTCAGTCAATTCAGAAAGTACACCGAAATGTCAGTGAATTACCTCAACTGAAACAAAACCGACCCCAGCCAGAGAATTCAGAGAATGGGCACTGGGCTGAACTCGGCTAGCTTGGAACCCAGCTTTGGGAAGAGGATGTTGGTTTGGAGCTGGGGAACACCCCTGCTGTACTCATCTTATTAGCGTTCTGAGCAGCAGGGAGCAGGGAAGAGGAGTCAAAGCTGAAGTCCAGACAGTCGGCGTCCATCAGATCATTACTAATGGTGTCCATGTCACTGTCCAGGCTGCCATTGAACATGTCCAAATCCAGCTCAGCAGGAATGGGAGGGACAGGAAAACGGTCCTGAGCGGCCAACTGCAACGTGCCCAAGTGCTGGGCAGAAGTGCTGTTGTGGGCAGCAGAGCCGCTGAGCTGCATAGAGGAGTTTCCACCAGGAGACGGTAGGTGCTGGAGAAGCTGCTTGGCCTGCTGGTCCAAGTCCTTACTCGAGCACAACACTTCCCTGTTAGGCGTTGACAAGCCAGCCTGGGCCGGCCAACTGGGCACAGAGGAAGTCCGGGAATCGGGACCAGCGGCGGCATCCCGGCTGGTTAACACAGTCGGGTCTTTGTGGAGCAGCGTGGCGTTCTTCCGGGATTTCTGGGACAGAGAGACAGAAGCGCAGGCTTGAGACATCAGCGGGTCGGAGTGGGTGAGCATGACGTCGCTGACGTGGCCGCTGCGGGTCTCCAGGCTCAGTAGGTCCTGCAGGGTGTGGTGGTGGTTGAAACGAGAGGACAGGCAAGAGAAGGAGGCGGGATGGTTCTCCTGGATGGTCTGCATGGGGGACTGGCGTAGGGAGGTCACCGACGAGGACGGGGGGCTGAGCTGAAAGATGGCGCTCAGAGGGCCATAGCTGCCGGAGGACGGAACGCCCAGACTACTGTTGCTGCCTGAGCAGCTGAAGGTGAACACTGAGCTCCCCGTCTGATTGGCTCCTCCACTGTCTGCGTTCTGCACAGCGGGCTGCTGGGACGCTGTCAAGCTGATGTCGTCCAGAAGGTCGCCCATCAGGTCGTCGGGGAGCCCATCGTTGAGGTTTATAGTGAGAGCTAGGTCCGCCAGACCCAAGGGGGCAGTGGAGGGGGACAAACTGCTGGGGCTGGAGTAGAGCATGGGGGAGAGGGGAGAGATGGATTGGTCATCCAGAGCCTCATCCAGCTCGTTGGCAAGGATTGGGGAGAGGCGCCCGCTGACCGTGCTGGCGTTGGAGTTGGTGCGAGATCTGAAATCCGTCCAGGCGTCCAATTCGTCGCTGCTACGGGATGTGGGACTTCCTGTCCACTTGGACAAGCTAGAGGATAGAGATAAACTCTCAGAGCTGCCATCTTGGACGGCCTGTAGCCCCAGAGTTGCCTTTTTTTTGGCCGCGCGTCCGCGAGCACCTTTGATCAGCTTGTTACTGTTGTCCATGGAAACGGCCCGTCGTCTCGGAGCTTTGCCACCTTTGCCGCCCTCAGGATTGACCATCCACCAGGAACTCTTACCTGTCCCTTCATTCTGCACACGCATGAAACGACTGTGGAGGGACAGATTGTGTCGGATGGAATTCTGGAGATGAAGAGAAAGGGGTTCATTAGGTTTACTTCAGTTTTGTAGAAACGTTTAATACAATATTGTTATAGTGTAATTATGATTTCAACACAGATTTAGGAACAAAACATTTGTTTTTTATGGATTTTAAGTCCAATTAAGACTACATTATATTCCTGATCCAAATATGTGGATCAGGAATTAACTGGGCGAGACTCAGAAAAGCACAATAAAGGGAGACCGTAATAATACACACAAGGAATAATACACTGCAGTTATACAATGTGTGTTTGTATTTTTTTGGAAGATACAGAGCAGTTGTGACCTATTTTCTGTCTACTGCTGTAAAAGGTCTAACAGATTTCCCTGGAGATATTCTCAACCATGTAGCTTCTAAATTAAAGAGCTGGATTCTGTCTGTGCGTTCAGGCTACACAAACAGAGTACTGCCGCAGAGCGCAGCAGAAGGGGGGGGGGGGCGGAACCGCATTAAGTAATCTCCGGGCTCTGCAGCACCAGGGCTCAGTTTTTCAAAAGTTATCTGCATGTCACCTACCAGTTATGATTAAAAACATAGATATAATTTCAACTAGAGACTCAAAATAACACTTAAATAGGGACTCACGTTATTTGCTTAGATTCCTATTCATTTATGCATAAACTTTACCTAGGTGTAATGCCTAACCTTAACCCTAAATATAACCAACAATGCCTGGACCCTAAATAAGCCTAAACCTAAACCCTAAGCCAGAAATCGATTGGTCCCCATGAGCCCAATTTCTTCTGGTTTTATTATACTCATTGAGACATTTGATCCTCATGAGTATAGTTAGACCTAAAACATACACACACCCACAGCCACACAAACTTCTACTTTTTAACACCCTGCATTTGAATCGGCTTTGCGCAGAGTCCTACAAATCAATCTCAGGGCCTCAACCATTTTGCCTAGCAACTGCGGTGTATATCCTAAAACAGTTTTTTTTAACATATGCACACATAAGAAGTTATCATGCAGGAGGACCAACGTGATCCATGCTATGCTATGGGTCAATGGGCTGCTCTGTCAAGGCAATGTGTTTCTGTGGTTCAATGGTTTCATACTTCCCGAAAAGCCCTCGTTTACTCCAAGCATATTACAAGATTAAACCAACTAATGCAACATTTTCATCACCCAGTCAGTCAGAAGTGAAACATGCTTCTCTTAGTGCACATGACTCATCAGCCATTCTTTTAGTTGACTTGCCTGTCAAGATTAATTTATTCTTTGTTTTGCAAACAGGCAACCTCTGGGGTCATAGATATAGTTTGCTGACTATCTTACAAAACCCTACCTAATTACATCCTTTTTTGTGTGTTTTCTCTTCTATAACCCAATAAAACTAGGAAGGCCAATTTTGTATTTGGAAGTTTCTGGTCCCATGTAGCCCAATCCAGACCTCCGAAGTCATTACGAACAAATATTTGTGTTAGATTGTTGCAATGCATAGAACAAAACAAGGCCTCTGGGTGTTCTTTAGTGCTCAGCTGGGACTATGAAATCAAAAGGGAGTTCACCCCTTGTGGCTGAGTTTCTTTAACCCTCTCAGACTGCATTTTAAGGCTTCCCTTGTTGTTGGAACTTCACATTCACAATTCATTTAAAGCAATACCTTTGTTGCCTAGCTAACAAGTTGAACACAAGTCCTCTGGTCAAGTGTAGGAATAGTCACAACCCTCTCAACATATGAGAAGTCACAGCATATAGGTTGAAAACCTCTTTGTCTTTTGTCAAAAGAAATTCGAGGCATGTACAAAACCCCTAAGACAGGATTTACAACAATGGGTGATCTCAAAACGAAATCATGAAGCTTGACGTCTAGCCAGTGTGAAAACAAAGGAGGTTCAACATTGACATGACTGAAATGGGAAAGATAAACCACTACCAGAAGCCTGTGAAAAGACCACATTCAATTAATTCTGCAGTTTGTGAAATCAGTGATTAAATGACCTAACATGGCAAAAAAAATCATCCATTTCAGAAAGTGCGAAATTGATCCAATGCAACAAGAAAATCAATCAACAACTGTATATACTCAAACTTAAATATAAACATACACATGCATGTATTCAAAGCTGTGATCTGACAAATTTAATTGAAAGGCCATGTGCATTTTGCAAGAGGCAAAACATGGGCGGTATCACAAGTAAAACGTGATCTCCAGATGCAGTGCTTTCTGTCATATAATGGAGTTAAAGCATCCTATGTAGTGCTCCCTTCCCCCACCCTGTCATACCACAGCCGCAGTGCTGCTGCCTTTGAGCGAAGCCACGTTGTGAACAGACTGACAAACAGACAGACAGTATGACACTGGAGCTATGCCAGTCTACACAAAGCAATGCCAGATCCAGCGTAAAATAGCACACTGCCTCTCCTACACACCTCTTATTTCTCTCCCCTCCCCTCTCTATCTCTCTGTCCTTCTCCCCCGCAGACATCCCCCCCCCCCCCATCTCCCTCTCACTTCTACAAATTCCATCTCTCTCATTGCTACACATTGACCTACATAGTTTCCAGTCAGCTGATTGAATCTTGTGCTCAGGCCACAAGCCAATGAAAAATGGAGGTATGGAGCACAGCAGCCAATGGCAAGCCTCCAAATGATTTCAAATGAACAGTAGTAAGTAGGCCCAAAACATAGCAGCAGCGCATTATAACTCCAGCGAAGGGTGTGTCTCATCTCTCTAGTAACCAGCCATTATGAATTGAATAAATTCTGGAAAAAAATATATTAACAAACACAATTTGTCTCATGACAAAAAAAATCCCTGCTTCTGATTACTGACAATCACAATGAAATCGCTATGATTTCTAGATATTGTGGTTTGTTCATAACCAGGAAAAAGAGGGATGGCCCGTTTCCACAAGTGAAATTCAGAAACACTTGTAATTATGTCGCATGATGGAATTTTCGTTTCTAACGGAACATCTGATACGTTACTACCATACTAAGACATATATAGACTACCATTAAAAAGTTTGGAGTCACTTAGAAATGTCCTTGTTTTCCATGGAAACATACATGAAGTGAGGTTTAATAAGAGGTTTAATGTTGAGGCGATTTAAAGATAATTCATCCCATAATTTCTGAGGCACCTCCCACAAGTTGGATTGGCTTAATTGGCACTTCTTATATAACTTATGGTCAAGCTGCCCCCACAACTGCTCAACAGGGTTGAGATCCAGTGACTATAATGGGTTGGCCAGCACAGACAAAATACCAGCTGACTGATTCTTCCCTAAATAGTTTCTGCATTGTTTGGAGCTGTGCTTGGGGTCATTGTCTGGTTGTAGGTGGCAATTCGCTCCAATCAAACGCTGTCCACAGGGTATGGCATGGCATTGCAAAATAGAGTGATGGCCATCCATCTAGAAAATGGATGGCCATTACTCCATGTTCACCCTGTTGAAGTATCCCACTTTCCCACTTTACTTTTTCTATTCACTCGCCAGTCTAAGAAATTGCGTTTGGTCCTCTGCCTGGAAAGCAATCATCCTGGAGTCACCTCTTCACAGTTGATTTTGAGACGTTGAGATGTTTTGGGGGTACTATTTAATGAAGCTGCCAGTTGAGGACCTGTGAGCATCTGTTTCTCCAAGTAGACACTACTTGGATTCATCCTCTTGCTCAGTTGTGTACTGGGGCCTCCCACTACTTTCTTTTCTGGTTAGGACCAGTTTGCACAGTTCTGTGAAGGGAGTAGTACACAGAGTTGTATGAGATCTTGAGTTTCTTTTCAATTTCTCGCAAAGAATAGCCTTCCTTTTTCAGAACAAGAATAGACTGACAAGTCACAGAAGAAAGTTCATGGTTTCTGGCCATTCTGAACCTGTAAACAAACCCACAATTGCTGACACTCCAAATACTCAACTATTCTAAAGGCCAATTTAACCGTTTTCAGCTGTGCTAACGTAATTGCAAAAGGGTTCTCTAATGATCAATTTTAAAGGGATCCATTAGAAATAAGCGGTTTCCAGCTACAATAGTCATTTATAACAGAGAACATTGTCTACACTGTATTTCTGATCAATGCAAGGTTATATTAAAAACAAGGATATTTTCTTTAAAAACAAGGACATTTCTGAATTTTCTTTAAAAAATGTGCATTCAAGAGCCAAGTTATTTATGGAATGGGTTGAGTTGAAAGGGAAGATAAGCTATAAAGCTTTATAGAAGACTAAATACATGCACTTACGTATGGCAAAAAAAACAGCATTATTTTTAACAAATAATTTGGCAACATCACTCATTGGCCTAGATATGCTCGCTTCATAAGTGACATGATGTACAGACCTAAGCTTGCCCCCTCTCAGCCTCTACTTCACAGATGGACAGCCTAAATCTTATATTGCTGAATGCCACAGTTTGCCAAAACCTATGGTCAGCACTTGGTATGCTAAATCCCTTCTTAATATGCAGACTGCAGACATGCATCACATGACATCCATTGGAGTTTGTAATAAACCAAAACCTTATCATGTGTACAGAGCATCAGTAAATAGCCATTCCATATATACTGTAGTGGCAAAACAATAATAGTATGGGCCTATAAACACTAAGAACATTGATTAGCTGGTACAAGTAATTTTCTCCACAGTTGTTCATGTAAAATCACCCCATGGTTCAATATGCATACTAAAATGTTCCACACTCATGACCTCAGTACATTCTTTGAAGACATTCTCTTTAGTACATTTGTCAGGACCAGTAAGGACAATGCATACAAATGACATTTGAGAATCACCCATACTCCTACTGTACTACCTCATGCTCCACTTGCTCAATTACCAAACCCTGCTACTTAACCCTGCTAGTTAAACGTAGCTCAAGCGTAGCTCACTAGTTTTACATGATTAAACTAAAATGTTGTTATATGAACTTTATTTGTACAAGGACTTCTTCATGGTTACATTACCTTCATTAGCTAGCTTACTTGCAACACTCCCATCAGTTAGCCTACAATAAAACAGTGGGGTTTCTTAAACATCTTAAATTATACACAGTGTATTCATATGGGATTTTTCCATATTTGTCATCTTAGACCTTTAGGGCTGGTAGGTAATCTAATGGTTAGAGCAACACAGAGGTTGCTACAGTAGATCAAACCCAGTTTTCCATTTCGCTTCAATCCATCCTATATGAGCTTGGGCCCAGAAAATGCAGCAACATTTCTGTATCTTGTTAATATCTTGTTTCTTCTTTGCATGGTATATTTTTACTTGCATTTATGTATGCAGCAACAAACTGTTCACAGACAATGGTTTTCAGAAGTGTTCCTGAGCCCATGCAGTTATTTCCACTACAGAATCATGTCTGTTTTTAATGCAGTGCCGTCTGAGGGCCCAAAGATCACAGCCACACAATATTGGTTTTCGGCCATCACCCTTGCATACAGAGAATCCTCCAGATTCTCTGAATCTTTTAACAATATGAAGTACCACAGATTGAGATCCCCAAACTCCGCAATTTAGCGTTGAGGAGCATTACTTTTAAATTGTTATACTATTTGCCCATGCAGTCTTTCAGAGTGGTGAACCCCTCCCCATCCTGACTTCTGAAAGACATCCTCTTTTTGATGCTCTTTGTTTACCCAATCATGTAACTGACCTGTTGTCAATTAACCTAATTAGTTATCAGATGATCCACCCGGTTCTTTTTTTGTATTGCACAACTTTTCCTGTCTTGTGGCCCCTGTCCCAGGTTTTTTAAATGTGTTACTGGCAGCAAACTGAAAGTGGGCATTTATTTTTCAAGGAACAATGAGATTTTTAACTTTCAACATTTAAAATGTTGTCTTAGTACTATTTTCTCTTGAAAATGGGTTTAAATGATTGGCGCGTCTTTGCATTTAGTTTTTATTTCCATTTTACAGAGCGTCCCTAATTTTGGAAACAATAGTTTGTCATGCGATTGTGTTTCAGTATATTGTGAAGGTCCTCCACCTCCTGAAATCTGCAACACAACATTAGGCTTTGGTTTTTGTCATAAGTGCACTAATGTCATTTTACCCGACATAGGACATCCTGAAATACGAGTAAATGCAAGTTTCAGCTCCCTCCAAAGATTTTCTATTGGCTTCAGGTCTGGAGACTGGCTAGGCCACTCCAGGACCTTGAGATGCTTCTTACGGAATCACTCCTTAGTTGCTGTGGGTTTCGGGTCGTTGTCATGCTGGAAGACCCAGCGACAACTCATCTTCAATGCTCTTACTGAGGGAAGGAGGTAGTTGGCCAAGATCTCGTGATACATGGCCCCATCCATCCTCCCCTCAATACGGTGCAGTCGTCCTGTCCCCTTTGCAGAAAAGCATCCCCAAAGAATGATGTTTCCACCTCCATGCTTCATGGTTGGGATGGAGTTTTTGGGGTTGTACTCATCCTTCTTCCTCCAAACATGGCGAGTGGAGTTTAGACCAAAAGGCTCTATTTTTGTCTCATCAGACCATACACCTTCTCCAATTCCTCCTCTGGATCATCCAGATGGTCATTGGCAAATTTCAGACGGGCTTGGACATGTGCGGGCTTGAGCAGGGTGTCCTTGCGTGCACTGCAGGATTTTAATCCATGACAGCGTAGTGTGTTGCTAATGGTTTTCTTTGAGACTGTGGTCCCAGCTCTCTTCAGGTCATTGACCAGGTCCTGCGTGTAGTTCTGGGCTGATTGCTCACCTTCCTCATGATCATTGATGCTCTACGAGGTCAAATCTTGCATGGAGCCCCAGATCGAGGGAGATTGACCGTCATCTTTAACTTCTTCCATTTTCTAATAATTGCGCCAACAGTTGTTGCCGTCTCACCAAGCTGCTTGCGTATTGTCCTGTAGCCTGTCCCAGCCTTGTGCAGGTCTACAATTTTTCCCTGATGTCCTTACATAGGTCACTGGTATTGTCCAGTGTGGAGAGGTTGGAGTCTGTTTGATTGAGTGTGTGGACAGGTGTCTTTTCTACAGGTAACAGGTTCAAACAGTTGCAGTTAATACAGGTAATGAGGGGAGAACAGGAGGGCTTCTTAAAAAAAACGAACAGGTCTGTGAGAGCTGGAATTCTTACTGGTTGGTAGGTGATCAAATACTTGTCACGCAATAAAATGCTAATTAATTCTTAAAATTTCATACAAGGTGATTTTCTGGATTTTTCTGATAAATTACAGACCTCTACATGATTTGTAAGTCGGAAAACCTGCAACATCAGCAGTGTATCAAATACTTGTTCTTCCCACTGTATACTATAGGAAGCTTTTGATATTGAAATTTGAGTTTCACTTTCATTGGTTACAGCAAAAAACTAGCCAGCATTGTTTAATAAGTGTTACATAGGTTTTGTTTGTTTGCATCACATTAAGTCAACAAGCCTGGGAATACTTCCGTTGAAGCTTACATCAATGCCTCCTTCAAGGTGTACAAACCAAGACAAGATCTGAGAACTGCCTTACATGCTTGGTTTCAAATACTTTAATTTGGACACTGTTCCATTGCTCTAATGTGCTCATTGGGAGCAACATAGTACCAAACATCTAGCCATAATGATGGTATTCATCACCAGAACAACGACACCACTAATGAATTACACAGTAATGCCTTACAGGGAGGGAAAAAAGTATTTGATCCTCTGCTGGTTTTGAACATTTGCCCACTGACAAAAAAACAATCAGTCTATAATTTAAATGATAGGTTTATTTGAACAGTGTACAACGCACAATCCAGAACAACGCACATTGATTTAAAAAAAAATATATATTTGCTTTAGGAGCACAATCTTAACAGGAGTGCTCCTCTTCTCAGTTAGTTACCTGTAGAAAAAGACACCTGTCCATAGAAGCAATCAATCAGATTCCAAACTCTCCACCATGGCAAAGACCAAAGAGCTGTCCAAGGATGTCAGGGACAAGATTGTAGACCTACACAAGGCTGGAATGGGCTACAAGACCATTGCCAAGCAGCAAGGTGACAACAGTTGGTGCGATTATTCGCAAATAAAGGAAAAACACAAGAGAACTGTCAATCTCCTTCGGTCTGAGCATCCATGCAAGATCTCACCTCATGGAGTTGCAATGAGAACAGTGAGGAATCAGCCCAGAACTACACGGGAAGATCTTGTCAATGATCAAGGCAGCTGGAACAATCGTCACCAAGAAAACAATTGGTAACACACTACGCTGTGAAGGACTGAAATCCTGCAGCGCACGCAAGGTCCCCCTGCTCAAGAAAGGACATGTGCAGACCCATCTGAAGTTTGCCAATGAACATCTGAATGATTCAGAGAACGGGGTGAAAGTGTGGTCAGATGAGACCAAAATCGAGCTCTTGGATGGAGCTCAAGGTTTGAGTAACCAAACGTCAGCATCGAAACCTTAATGACTTGGAGAAGAGCTGCAAAGAGGAGTGGGACAAAATGCCTCCTGAGATGTGTGCAAACCTGGTGGCCAACTACAAGAAATGTCTGACCTCTGTGATTGCAACAACGGTTTTGCTACCAAGTACTATGTCATGTTTTGCATATGGGTCGAATACTTCCCTCATTAAAATGCAAATCAATTTAACATGTTTTATATGCATTTTTCTGGATTTGCTCTCTCACTGTTTAAATAAACCTACCATAAAAATTTTAGACTGATCATTTCTTTGTCTGTGGGCAAATGTACAAAATCAGCAGGGGATCAAATACTTTTCCCCCTCACTGTAAGTCAGTGTTTTATGCATGAAAGGTTCAATTTTAGCAATATGTCAATGATCTGCTATTTTTTTATAATCATGTTATTATTAATTACCTTTCAATAGATGGAGACCGACAAACCTCTCTCTTCCAACTAACAGTTGAACAGGATTACAAACCTAGGCTATTTCTATTTCCAGACCTCTTTTTCCATTTAAATCCAGCAAAGCTGAAGCTTTCATTAGACTCGATTCCATGACGGATGGATTGGTTTTCCAGGCCAAACTAATCCCTGGAATCAAACAGAGGCAAGAGATCAGACCAACATATAAACTAGCTCAGGCTTAACCACTCGGATATAAGGGCACTAGAAGAGACAACTTGGGTGTATTACATGGTGGAAACCAAATGGAAGCAAACAATCAAAAACATTAACTTAAGTTGACCTTAAAAAAGAACATCCCAAATGGCATAGATTCTGAGCAGACACTAGGGCTCCCATGTCAAAGGTAGTGACCTAGAGAGGAAGTGGGGTGCCCTTTGATTTGGAATGCACTTTTATGTCCAGCAATCAATTTGTTCTAACCCTTTAGGTGAACAGTACTGTAAAATATCAACTCAGACACAGGTAAACTAGCATAACAACTGGTCAGCCAAAATCAGTTAAAAGGTTTGAACTGCTGACAACAACTCCTACAGAAGATGTGTTCGCTGTGATCAGAGTTGAATTGAGTCCAACCTTGTAGGACAGAGGGCCTCTTCAATGCAAATACCCAGATAAGACAGTCAGTCAGAGGAACTATGTAGCCTGTTCAGGCAGACATCACAACCACAAGACATTCAGGATTGTTTTTAAAGGATTTTTCTCACTTTAACGCAACTCCTGAAACAGAGCCATAGTTATGTACTGAACCCTATAGGTCATAACTAGTGATAGTGCCTAACAGTTCAGTCTTAATCAGAAGTGTGTTCATCAAATTGGCTGAATGACAATGCATGGGTTATCTTTTTCTATTGCAGCACTGTGACATAGGCCGGGTAACAGGAGGGGTGTTGGCAGCATTCAAGGGGAGCCTCACGCAACAGAGATATCTGCAAAGGGCGTCCATTGGCAGTGGTGTATGATGGGGCGCACTCTGGGCTCACCCTGCTTCTATCAAGCAGCCACACACTGCCCATTTCCAGCTGGTTATTATCTCTAGGACCTCATGTAGTGCCTTCGGAAAGTTCATAACCTTAATGTTCACCTACTCATTTTGCCATTAATCTACACATTATACCGTAAAATGGCAAAGCAAAAAATGAATGAATATAATTATTCAAACCAGTGGCTGACACTCCAAATTGAACTCAGGTGCATCCTATGCCCTTTGATCAGAATTGGCATGTCCAGAACTTGATCTGCCTGAAGGACAACCATCTCTGCAGCACTCCCTCAATCAGATCTTTTTGGTTGAGCTGCTAGATGGAAGCTGCTCCTGACCAATGTTAAGGAAAAAGGTTTTGTTGTTACCAAGCAAATAGTCTCCAGAACATAAAGTTTGATGTTCTGAAAATAACTTTTCACCACGCAATTAGAGTGAACAGTAAGGCTGTACACACTTTAAGTTACAGTTTCAGACGGTAACTTAGAGCCAATAGGTTATCTTGGCAAGTTGAGCATAAATAGAGCCTACAAAACTGCCCTAGATATCCAGAAAGTAGAATCATTAAGTAGATCTTTTATACCGAACTCATTTAATGTCACCCACAGTATATCTCAAAGTATGGCAGATGTTTGTTGATAGTAAAATTTGACAGACAAATGGAAAAGTTGATGAGGTTTATTTACTTTTCCCTAGTAAAAGATAGATAGTTGATGTGCGCTACTGAGATTAGAGAGCGCAAATCCGAAGAGTTTTTATCAGGACTGGTATGGTCCCAAATGTTTGATTCCAGGAATACTTACATTTTGCATGGAAAACAATTTTGTGGCTTTAAAAACTGCTTTTTGGCAGATGACCTAGATTTGCACTGTCAACACAGTTCAGTGACTCAGATGGCCCAGTAGGGTTCAAGACTGACACATTGAGGAGCCCCAGGTCATCCTACAACAAAATCAAAGAACAATCTCGCAAAGTTAGATTCATTACTATGGTTTGTTGCATTGAAAATGGTTGTGATTGTGGATTTGATGGATAACATTTAGCCTTTCTATAGTACAAACTAATTAGGCAAGTTTAACTTTCTGGATCTCCATGGGCAGGCATTTCTTCAGCAGAAGGGGAGTTGCATGACTTCTCACAAGTACAGCTTAGTGGGAACATTGAGCATGAGTAAAAGGCATTTGACATGGTGCCTAAATCAATAGAGAAATTATTCTTTGGTCTGATGAGACCAAAATCCAACATACCAGCCTGAATATGGAGTGCCAAGTCAAGTGAATACAAGGTACCGCTAATCATCTGGCTAATAGCGTCCCAATGGTGAAGCATGGTGGTAGGAGCTTCATGCTATGGGGAGGCTTCTCAGTGGCAGTCACTTTGAGACTGGACAGAATTAAGGGAATTATGAACAGAGCAAAGCACAGAGGTCCTTGAATAAAACCTGATCCAGAGTACACAGGACATTGTACATGACAACAACCCGAACTTTACAGCCGGAATGGTTTTGGGACAAGTCTATGAATATATTTGAGTGTATCAGCCAAAGCTTCGGCTTGAGCCCCACTGATAAACTGTGGGGAGACCTAAAAATTGCAGTTAACTGATGCACCCTATTCAATATGACAAAGCTTGTGAAGATCTACAAGGAAGAATGGCAGGAACTGTGCAAACCAAGGTGTGCAAAGACAGCAAACCAAAGATTTATTGCTGTTATCGCTGAAAAAGAGACTCTAATAAAGTACTGAGTAAAAGGTCTGAATACTTATGTAAGAAATATTTTTTTTTACAATTTATTGGGACCAATGTCTAAAAACATGTTTTTGCTTTGTCATCATGAGGTATTGTTGGTAGATACATATTTAGAATCTATATATCTCTATATGTATCTGTATCTGTATCTCTCTCTCTATGTAGTGGAAGTGAAGGGGTATGCATTCTTGCCAAAGGTAATGTACATGGGCAACATTTTTATAAAAAGACTAAAATGGCATCTGTCCACTAAAATATGGCATATGTACCTTAAGTATGGGTTTATTCTAAGGGAAAGCACTATCTTTATCAATTCAGATGTTACCTGCAGATTGGCTCACTCTGCCTTTGTTACACTGAAAGTACAAAGCATCATCCCCTATCTGTGACATCATCGTGCTGCTCACCTTCCAGCCTGCAGAACTATTGCTGTCTCCTTTGTCCTTGAAGTAAGGGACAGACCTCACCATCCACTCATAGATTTGGGACAGTGTCAGTCTCTGGTCAGGTGAGCTTTCTATAGCTTGGGTGATGAGATCCGCATATGAGTAGTTACCCCAGGCATTTCGCCGAGCCGAGGACTTCCTGGGTTGGGAAGCCAGGCCGTTGAGAGCAGAGACAGTATGTGCGTGTGTGGACAAGGGAGACCCAACAATATCATTCCCCTCATTGGAAGTGAGGGTTCGTTTTTCATCCTTGGTGGTAGTTAGATTTTGGTGTTTAGAAGGGTTCTGAGGTATGGCTATACCACCGTTTACTTTGTTGTCAGTAGTAGAACTAGAGCTGCTGGGTGCTGTGACGTCATCCTCATCCTCTTCCTCAGGGATGATGTCATCGTTAGATTCCGGCTTCCCTGCATTGGACTCCGGTCGAGGCAGAGGCCAGGTGCAGGACCTCGGTCGTTTCTGTGGCTCGAAGTCTGGATCTATGTCAATATCCAGAGAGAATGGTTCATTTTTCGATACTTCAGCCATATTCCTCTCCTTGATTTATTTCTTGTACTCGGTATACACTGATCAACAAAGTTGTATTCCATTAATAATTAGCCAAATAATGTTTGGTTATCATGCACAATAGCATATTAGCTTTAAATGACTAGACATTAAAACAATAATTAGTACAAAAGCGTCC
Organism: Esox niger; assembly: GCA_016801105.1. NCBI lineage: Eukaryota > Metazoa > Chordata > Actinopteri > Esociformes > Esocidae > Esox > Esox niger. Next base: position 102,143 of record JACXGJ010000020.1, on the reverse strand, counting down.
ACATTCCACACTTGCAGCTGATATACTCCACGTGTTTCACGTCGAGTGTCGTATCTGCTGATCGCAGCAACGTTGATGTAGCGATTTAAAAGGCCATTGTTTTATTTGCATTTCGTACTGCAGCGTTTTACTGTAAACACATGGATGTGTCGGTTAATACACGACGTGACATCGTAAGTGAATTCCATCACCGATGGTGGCAATGTCGTGCAGCGCGTCATCGAGGAATTACGTTCTCTACACAATAAGCGTTCCTTTCGCCAGTATTTCTTTAGCCTATCCAACAGGCGGATAACAAAAATGTAACTAGCTAGTTAGCTAGCAAAATCCACACCTTCACATTCGAATGGAGGTGCCATCTTGACCATTTCCTTTTCAAGTCCTTTATTATCCGTTTGGCTTTCAGCGGTGCGCCGCAAGTACTCATTCCTTGATTTCAGTAATCTACCGTACTGTTCGATAATATCTAGCACTCGTTTCAGTCTTTGCACATAGTCAAAATGCACAATGCAGCTGCTTACAATGTTTCATTAAGGATTAATAAAATGTTCGCCCTGCATGTGATTCTGCTGCCCCTCTCCTCCTCCCGAGTAGCTGCGCACACCAACACAACCTCCAAGGCCATCTCTAGCTGACTACTAGCACACTAATACAAATAGCCGTCGAGTCGTCCCAGAGGACAGAGAAGACCTGCCCCCTGGATTGCAAGGAAAGAATCAGCTTTAAAGTGACACGTTCACTGTATTGCATCATATTGACAGGTTGGACCATTTCAAGGCAACATAAAATTATTTAATGCAATGATAGTGCCATCACGGTATAGAATTACAAAGGTTACATTTTGGTGTTTTAAATAATTACAATACATATATACTCATAAAATCACTTGAGCCCAAAATTACACAGAGTACTGCAGTCAAGATATTTTGATGTCAAACTCCTAAGTGTTGCCCTGTGGAAGGGGGCATGTCCTCCCCAATGGTAGAAGCAGATAAACGGGTCCCCCTTACAATAACAACACTTTGCGACACTTTTGGTCCACCCACTATAAAACACACTCAAAAGCCCTTGGGTGCCCAGTAGGTTGATTTGATTTTTTCTAGGGCATTCCTATAACCATTTTTGCTCATTTCCATAGCTTTAAAAAAAATATATATAGCATGACAATGAGTGAATATTAGCACCTGTCTGACTTCCATTAAACAAAGGCTGGTGATGCTTTTAACATCAGAAACATGCAGCCTTAAAGACATCTATGATATGAACTACGGTAGTAATAATCACGTTTCATATAAAATACAGTACATTACTTATTAAATCAGACCACCCTAACCATCAGCAAATATCAGTAAAATATATTAGCAATGAACCTTAAGAACAAGGGGTTCTATTTGTATAAGTGGATTCCCTTAAATGTTTTTTCAAAATGATCTACTCCATCTTACCATCATATTATGTACAATAAGGTCAGCTTTGTAAAGTGCAATGGCAAAGTAAAATCTTAATGCACTGAATTTATACTTTCCTAGTATAATAAATACATTTGTTTAGAGTCCTTGGAAGTTTACGTGTTTGACTAAAATGCAGTATGACGACGAATCACTGATCTACAAATCGCCATAACCAATGTGTGACCCACATGATTTCACACCCGGCCTTGTTTAAACTGATCCCGTCAAATGGTTCATGCTGTAATGGTTGATGGACAGTTATGGGGTCATGGTGCTCCTGTCTCCTTCCAGCCAGTACTCTTCAGTCTGCATCTCAGTGAGACGAGACAATGTCCTCTGGAAAGCAAAGATCTCCTCTGCTCCACTGAAGATGGACAACTCATTCTGATCCAGGGACAAAACCATAACATTATTAGTGTAAACTCAATAAACAACCACATAGAAGACTGTATAAAATGGACTTCACTTGAAGTGGCAACTTTTCTTTACATATTGCTAATTATAGGTACTTTTTACTAAAAATGAAAAGCTCTGAATATCAGGTAACATTAGTCACTGTTTAATAGGACAAATGCCAAAGACAACAATCAAGTTAGTGGTAAAGAGTCATTGAACAATGGTGAAGCATGCTGTAATTGCGTTAGCGCATGAATTCCGGCAACTTACAGCCCAGCTCAAATCTTTAGTCTACCCAAGGGAAATGTAATTGACTGCAATTCTTACTGTTTTTAGGTTAAGCTCATCCATGATTTCATGATGGTGGTGTTCGGAATTTCCATCCTGCACAAAGATGTCATCCAGAGGTTGATCGGCCAGAACTACAACTCGGACCTGGAGGACGTTTACAGAGACTTGTAGTTCTTAGCAACTCTCCACAAAAACAAGTGCATCTCATTTGGGCTGTACGATTTGTATGAAATACATGCTTTATTTTCATACAAAATATTAGGATTGTAATAAATATTGGTCATAAATATTTTAAATATTACAATGCCTACACTAACTTTAGACCCCTTAAATTTCTCCATATTTCATTGTTACAGACTTAGTAATATTGTTAATCAGTTTGATCCTACATGCAAAACAGAGAGCAATGCAACCTTTAATTTTGGTAAAATAGTTTTAACCAAAATTAAAATAGTTAGGATTCAGGATAAGATGGCATGTTTTTTGTGGCATAAATAAGGTGACACACTTACAAAACTCATCTTTTCACTTATCGACATGGGACAAGTCAGGAAAAGATTGTTTACCAACATAAATCAGACAAGGGCTATTAAAAAACAAACAGCTATACACCAGAAATGTTGCATGGATCTAATCTCAGATCCCCTGCAATTAGCTTTTCTAATATTATTTGACTACAAAGGGCAAAGTAATAAATGCCAATGACACATATCAATATCGCAATTTGAATGTTATTTCAAATTTATTTGAATGTTGATTCATTGTGTAGTCTGACATCCTATTATGACCATATTTACATGCACAACATTATCCGGTTAATGTTCAGGATACCTAAAAAGGCCCGGTGCAGTCAAAAACATGAGAGTTTTATGAATGATATTTCCCACCATAAAACCAAATTGACACAAAAATAATATTAAAACAAAAACGGAAATTCCCTTAGTGCCCAGGTGTCAAACTGCATCAACAGAGGGCCGAGTGTTGGCTAGTTTTCACTCTTACCTTGTACTTGATTAATTTGTTCACTAATTACTCTATCAACCCTCACCATACACTAGGCCACCGATGGAATCGGTTGGACACCTGTGTCTTAGTGTAAGAGCTGTTAGAAAACAATGTTTGAATGAGTTTGAACTCATCTGCAAAATATAGAGCAGGATAAAATTGCAAAAACAAGGTGTGTGAGGTTGACATAAACCAAATACAAAACCACTATAATCCATGCATAAGGTACATCCACTAGGTATCAGCTGTATACTGGGAACCAAGGCATATACATGTTCTGTGAATTTCTCCATGCTTTCACTTCATGTACAGCTCCGGAAACAATTAAGAGACCACTACACCCTTGTCTTTCCTTTCCAAAAAAGTCAAAAGGAAAGTTTTGAGTGAGGAACAGAACAGTTAAAATTAAGTGACCACTGCAAATTGAACACATCTGTTCCTCACTCCAAACTTTCCTGTATTTTTTTTCCCCCAGAGCTGTAGATAGAAAGACGACCTTATTCAAGGAGAAAACAAGTCTGATGATTTGTCAGTATTTAAGCCTTGAATGTTGATTTCAGTCAGAAGTTTTGAAAGCGTTGCTTACATGCCAAAAGTCCCTGCTTTTTTGTTGCACAATTGTGCACTACATTACCATTTCATATTATATATTAAGAACCAAGATGTGTAATGTTACACATACAGTGTGCTATTTAGATGGATACCAAATTAGCGCTAAAACAGGATTTTAAGGCACGAACGAGAATACCAAAAGTATGAACCTGACCAATGCTAATCAAATAACCTTAGCATTACATATAAAAAGCACACCAATTTCAAAGGTGCAGTCTCAAAAAACATATTTGGATATAGGAAAAACAGTGAGCGCTTCCTGATTAACCAAACAATCCAGCCTGAAGCTTAGAAAGCTCTGTTTTTCCAGATCTGTATGCTCGTTTTTCATGTATATGTGTGTATTGTTTGAAAATGTTACCTTGTGTTCATAGAAGGCATCTATGAGTGTAATCAAGCGTCTAGCTTGTGCCTTCTTGTTCAAAGTAAGCAGGGGAATGTTCCGGATGAAGACAGTATCAAACTGCCGGGAGATTTCCAAGTAGTCACTGGCACCCAATGGCTAGAACACAAACAAAATGTACATGCAGACATATCTAACAAGACTTGCAGTACAGGGCATACATATCTTTAATATATATTAAGTCCATGACACCAGTGGAAATGCTCTTAACACAGCAAACCCAAACAAATGTATAGTCTGTGGTTTACTTACTCTATCGCACAACTCCTCAAATGTACAGTCTGCTATAGTCCCACAGGCTTTCATTAAAGTCACCTCCCTAGCCAGCAGTTTCAAAGTCCTTGGCCGTGTTACTAGAGGAAAGACCAAAAATTTGGTTCAGCTTGATTTTGTATTACACTCAACATGAATACAACACCCAGTATATTTTAAAATCATCAATATAAAATGTTTTGCTCATAGAAAATAAACACACACAATATACATTTCGATTTACAAATAGGTCATTCTCACAAAACTGACATTTGGGCAACACATTTGTAATTTTTCAACAAAAATGACTCAATTTGATTAGGATCGGTCTTTAATTGTATTATTTTTTTAAACACTCCCCTAATATGAAAGGCTGAGTAAGTGAAATCTATATAATCAGAAATAACCAATGTTGGCATTTTAGCAGTTTTGTTAATGAAATGCCAAATTGGTTTCTGAGGGCATAAAAGTGACAATGAATTTACTTGTGCTGCTCTAAGGATTAGGTCAGCATTTCTCATACCCAGGTCCATGGACCGGCGCTGGTCTGACCAAAGACTCCAATGACTGCATTGCAAAGTCTCAATGATTGCATTGACCCTTCCATGCTTTAACTTCTACAAATTTGACTTAAACATTTTTCAGCTATTATAACCCAATCAATTAAAAGGTAGAACTCTCAAGAACACATACTTGTTTGTTTGTACGTACAGTATGTATATTTTCAATCACAAATTTGCATTCAATAGCCCAATGTTTTCCAAAATAGGCGACAAAATGATAAAACAATTTAATATGTTTTTAGGATAGTTGAAATTACAATTAAATGCAAACTATCCCAGAGGGGGAAGGCCTTAATTTGCAAGTGCCAGACACAAAGTTTGAGAAAGGCCACTATAGATTATGTACTATGGGTCTGACAAACTATTAAAAAAAAAAAAATTTACAAACACATTACTCATGAACTTTAAAGGCATTATCGTAAGAGACATACGCACAGACTATTTCAACAAATACTGCGCAATAATATTAATCTTTCTTAAATTTGAAATCATACATTGAATATCTGTTCTTTTTGTTACAATACAAAATCAACTGTACAGTGATATTGGTTTTGTTGGGAAATGTTTGGGAAAAATTAAGAACTGAAATAAGTTGCTTGCATAAGCATTCAACCGCTGTTCTGTGGAAGCTCCCAGTTTACACGGATGAAATTGGTGAACAATTGAAGTTGCTGTCATATTTCCAGGTTGAAAAAATACTTGTACTGAAGAATTATTGGTCAGGCTGTGAATCTGAAGCGAACCAGTGACAAATACATTTGTGTTGTGATGAACTGCATCTAATTTATTGAGGTGACCATTCACAACAACCCTTTAAATGGCATCACTAAAGTCTATGAGTGGTAGGATGGTCATTTACAGGCTGTTTTGCAGCATGGGGTAGTAGGCTTTGTTGCAAAAACAGGAAACCTATTCCTGATTTGATTTTAGACTGGAGGTGACTAATGTTCGTCTGGAAAGAGAGTGAGCAGTTTAACCAGATATCAAGATAGTTTTAGGTATTGTCACTCAGATCCATCTAAAAGGGAGAATGTTTCTAGGGCAGGCAGGTACAGGTAGTTTCAGAATGAAGTACATGCCTTTTGTTGTACTAGAATTGTGGAGTAGTCGGACATCAACAAAGAAAGCAATGTTGTGTTCGAACCAGGCAAGTCAGTTCTTAGAACCCGGAGCTGCGGAGCTTGTAAATCAGGATGATTAACAGAATCAAATGGTTTGGTTATGATGTTGTTCAGCTCTGAAGCCAAACTCTACTTTCAAAACGGTAGGTTATAGGTTTGTTTACTAAGTATTCAAAAAGGTAAGATAAAGAAGGGAATTTTTAAACATTAATTTGAGAAGAATATATATAAAATTCAAGTAAATTTTTTTAAAGTAGATTTTTGCAGAAGTATGATTTTTTTGGGACAGAATTTACCACAGACATGTTTAAAATGGTTTAGTGAGAATCACCCAAATGGGGATAGCTCTCAATCCCTCTTCATCTGCCCAAGGATAAAGAGCATCATACTGTCATTCTGTTTGAAGGCCAGCTCATCAAACATCTTGTCCAGTGACGCCTCCGCATCAGGCTCACTTGAGCTGTGTTGAAAAAAGGGTAACATAAAAATTTTGTACAAAACTCACTATAAAAAACAAGGGTTAGTGTTAGGTAAAAACAAGTATATTAATCAAAACAAAACAGAACAGAACAGACAGACAGAAATAGTTCCAATACTACCTAATTAAGCCAAACATAACCTAGTCAACCGAGTACTGAAATGACTAAAACAGTTTTATCTGTAGTTGGCATCATGAGATCTTTACAGGAAGTACAGTTTCCCAGCAGAGGGTCTGTTTCTCCTGCGATAGTCTATCCCTGAGTCCAGCCGAAGCTCGTGGCAATAGTTCTGCATGAGTGAAGAGACAGACTACTGTAAGAAAACACCTATTTTAATGGTACAGTTTGTTCAACAACAATCAGAAATCGAGTTATTTACCTTCAACACAGCAATAAATGGCACAAAGTTCACCCTTTGTAGACCGTTCTTATACAAATCTAGATAGAAGGAATAAGTCTGATTAGACCAGTACAGATGACTCTACGGATTGTGCTCCAAGAGCTATTTGTATTGTCATGCAATGTTCTGTTCACCCTCTGGGGGCCGGTTGGATGTGGCCACTACAACAACACCGTTCTTAAAGAGGTTTTCAAACAGCTGTTTCAGGATCATGGCATCTGCAATGTCTGTCACCTGTGGAGTAAAGTTACAACCAACTCACAACTGGTAATATTTATTTTGCTTCCAAAACTAAGGACTTATGTATAGAACCAAAGGCTGCTTTTAAACAAGCATCCAAATTTTAATAATTTTTCCTGCACTATTTTGTTATTAAACAATTACATTAAATCATTTGGAAAACAGATCCCAAATACTTTTCTTACAAGATAAGTCGACATAGAACATATTAGCATTTACAAAACTGACGGGAAAAATTAGGTTTAACATTCTTGCTTAGGGACACAACAATTTTTTCTGATTAGAATTCAATCTAGAAACTTTTTGGATACTGGTCAGATGCTCTAAACCAAAAGCTAAATGCAATCTCCAAACATTATCCAGTGAAAACACAGTGTAAATAGTGGCAAAAAATATATATAAATAAATAGACATTGCTTTTTCCACTTATGTGATTTATGATTGTCGGAACAAAAATGCAATCGCAAAACTTAATTTTGTCAAGTTGACAACACAGACGTCCGCATGCTATGTTATGTAGTGTAATGCTCCTTGCACAAAAAAAACTTTTGGCCGGCTCAGCATCTCACGCTGTGTGTCTCATTTTCAGGGTGTCTGTTACTCCTATGGCTTTGAAGAAACGTCAATGTCATGTAAGTGTCCTCACTGAGATTTATATGTTGGACAGTCAGTCACTGTAAAAACTGAACAACTTTGCTTGGTATCCAGCATTAAGGAAATTCATTAGGGATAAGGCCATGCGATAGACTAGCCTCCAATTTCTACATGCAGCTGCATACCACTACAGAAACAGGACATGGGGTCCTACTACCATGGGCCACCCCAGCTAACACAAGCTAAGGCTTGTGCAACGCTTACTTTTAACTTAGAAAACATCTAGCGGTAGTTCTGTCCTGGCAAATGCTTTCTAGAGATGTATTGCTGGTCTAGTACCCCTTCACTTTTTCCATTTGAGCCATTGAGCTAAAAGAATTAACCTACTGCAAGCCAACTTTCAGATGTGGGAAAGTACTCTGTTACCTAAACCCCACCAACATGTTTTGATTGACATGCAAATGAACTGGGAAACGAACAATATTTTTCATTGCATTGGAAGTAACTATGGATACGCCATCAATAAAAGGATAATGCATTATACTACTTTGATTTGTCACCAAATGTGCATACCCATTTAGAGAAATAATTAGCAACATCTATTTGCAATATAAAATGTGTTGGGTCAAACACAGACCTCAATAAATGTATACAATAAAATGAAGGCAACCCAGTAGCTACAAGTGATCAGTGACAGGAATTGCACTTGGACCTTACCTGAAACTCATCAAAGCACAACAGACTGGCCTCTTCACTGATCTCCTCTGCTACTGGTGCAATTGGGTCATAGGCTTTAGCCATTCTCCCAGCTTTCCTCTTTGGCAGACTCTTTTTAAGGCGATGTATCCCTAAAGAAAATAAATTAAAACACACAAGGAAAGAATGAACTAATTACTCATTGACAATTTTAAGCATGATCAACAGTCTAGGAAATAATTTAGTGACACAACTTACTATTATGTACATCTAACATGAAGCCATGGAAATGTACCCTCTTTTTCTTCTCTGTTTCTACATGCGAGTAGAACATGTCCATAACCATTGTTTTACCTGTTCCTAAAAATAAAAACACATTCAAATGTTATTTAATCGAAGCATGCAATGTGGTCATCTGTATAAATATTTCACCTGTGTGCAGCCCGTTGCCTGTCACCCGTGTGTGGCCTGTTGCCTGGACATTGATTACCTATGTATGGCCTGTTACTGGACATTGATTGCAGTTGTCTTACGTTCACACTGAAGCGCCAAGAAGTTTAACATTAATGCGATAACAAAATACAACAAAAAAAATCTATAAATCCCTGTGTTAATCATTTGTTGTTCTTTAATAAACAATACCTATTTAAGTGGAGTATTATGCTGTTTTTGTTAGTAAAATGTAACACAACATGCTATACAAAAGATGGCATCATAATTATTACACAGCCATCAAACTTACCAACATCACCATATATGTAGTAGCCTTTTGGGGGCTTTGGCTTAGAGAAAATCTATAAGAAAAGAGTTTTCATATATTACGAATATATTGTAAGACACCAGTAAGAAGTGTAATAAAATAATGTAATAATTAGGAGAATGGAGATTACCTTCGAAAAAAGTGATGAAGATTGGTTGGTGTAACCTCGTAGGGTTTTGTGCATTTTATCCAGCGTCTTAACAACGGCTATTTGATGCGGGTCCTCTCGGAGAACACCGTCCCTTACCAAACTGTTGTAGTGCTCCAGCGGTCCGCTGTACGCTGCGGCGGCATTGCGATCTTCTGCAGCCGGCAGGGAGAGAGCATCCGCCGAGTAGCCTGAGCAATAGAGAAGATCAAGGAATCGGAATTATAGTTATATCCCGATGCTGTGGTAGATACCATAGCCGCCCGTGGTAAAACGTATTTAGATAAGAGGAGAAGCAAACTGTCCAAAGCCGAAGAACGTTCAGTCAACTAATCGATATTCCATACTACTATCAAATCCAAAAGGTAGGTTGTGTTAGCACCGTAAAAATGCAGCTAGCGAGTTGGCTAACTAATACTGTAATTACAATAAAGACTGTTTTTTGTCTTTAGTCCCGAGTCTATGTTGCTAGTAAACTTACTAGCCAGGCTGACAAGGCAGGACATGAGTGCAGTTTGACAGCGGACAGGGTAAACTTTAGCAAGTAAAGACAACGTTAGCTTGCTATGCTAACAAGCTAACTAATTTAGCTGTCATTGTAGCTAGGTAACTCAGCTGTCAGCAATACTACCTAGGTAACGTTACTCATTTCCAACAGCAGTCAATGTAGCTTTACACTCACACAAAACAATCCTCACCTCGTCTTGAAATTTCATTCACACCGTTACATGTCGTTCTTGATGAATAGCATTGCTCTTTCAGTAGAAAACGAATGATGGGTGCCACCAAGGGCGACATCTTTGACGACAACATGCAGGTCGCCATTTTGGCTTCAAATCCAACTTTATTGAAAAAAGCTGAAATTAACAAATCAATTCTTAAGTCTGCCAGGAGAGAGCACTATTCATAATTTACTACTATAAGTACCGCAGTTAATATGAATTGAAAATAAAGTAGCTTAGCGACTTTATGCAAATTTTGCTGCAGTATCGGTTTATTTTATATTCATTGGCCATGAATGGCATTAGCCCTGAGGCTGATATAAATGGTATGGTAGCCGACCACTCTTAATTAGACACAATAGCTAGACAATAACAAATGTAACTGAGTATAGAAACAGTTCTGGGGTGACTATATGCTGACAAACACATAGTATCTACTAATTGTTCGCTCTCAATATAGCTAAATTACTTATTGTTACTAGCTAAGTACGTATTCTATTCAATATTAACACATCCCTTCAGTTCGAGCCCGATTATTAAGTAGCAAAACGTGGGAGATGAAGCAGCCAGGGTGTTACACATGCTTGTTGCCATGCCAACAAGAGAACGTTCCCCAGCACCAGGAGACACACACCCATTACTATTACAGTGGAATCCGCCTTTCTGGAGATCCTGCTTTGCTGTGCGGTCCAGGACATTTAGAAGCAGGCAAAAATACGCACTCAGGACAGAGATTCAATTGGAAAACTGAAAAGGAGTATACTCTCCCATCCTCATTCATTCTAATGGTGTGTGCCTATTGGCTATGTGTCTTCCTATTGTCTTTGTCTGCATGGAGGAAGGATGAAGCATGCAGCATGCTACTGCTATATTCTGACCACTAATAATTTAGAAACGCCTTTGTATATTCTTCTCTTCAATAGATTAAACGTTTTTTCATCGGGAGGTTGGCAGGTCATGTTGCTGCTTTTTAAGGTTAGGGTGAGCGCTGTCATCGCAATGGTAATTCGTGTTTAGCCATGATAAAGTCAATTTTCCCCTCCCTCCGTCCCTCCCTTTGCCACCGCTGAATGCATTAATGTAATGAGATGTCTGCAGCCAGCCAGTGTGCCGTACAGCAGCAGTAGCAAAAAAACGAGAGGAGCAAAGAGCTACACATACCGCACAGCCGCTAGAGGCAAGATGGCTTTCACAGCCTGCTGAGGAAGTGTGCGGAGCTTAGAACCTTCTCCCGCTAATCTGGGAAACTAACAGGAATCTGAGAAGGGAAACGCTTGATTTTCAAGCGTTCTAGATCAGAGAAGATCAGGTAATGGATGCTCTGTTACACACAGAAAGGCAGAATGTGGAATAGGAGGAACTGGATGGTTGGACCGTTCCATCAGGAGAAGCGTGCTGTATGCATGGATGGCTTTGTGTTGGCAGTTTTTTTGTTTTTAACTCAATTTTCTGTAGCCGGCTGCGTTCCTGCCCTGCAGCAGAATGCTGGGCTGGCTCTCCTGTTTCTTGTTATGGTGGTTAATGTCCTGTGACAGCATCTTTTCCACAGCAGCCTCAGTATCAGGCAACGCGATAGACTGTTAGGCAGCCCGCGCATGTTATAAGGAGATGAATGGTGCTGTGAAGAAATAACGTTTATGCAAGGTGTTGTGTGTGCGCAATGCACTAGCCGTGGTTTAGATTACAAGCCAAGCAATCTTCAATTATTATTTAATATCCCTTTGTGTTTCAACCCTTCCTGTATGTCTCCCTCCAGCTCCAATGAGTGTACCTGCAGCAGCAGCACAGAAAGCAGACAGTAACAGTGAAATGCAGTCGCCTGCAGTGTCCCCCTCCTTCCTCCCCAGCCAGCCGGGAAAGATCCCTGGCAGGAAGAGGGGGAGACCCCCATTGCATCGCAAGATGGATTTTACAACCCGCTACCCTGAGTCCCTCCCTCCTCTGAAAGTGCCCAAGAAGAGGGGGAGAAAGCCTGGCTTCAAGGTCAGTGTCAGGGTTTGGAGTATTGGGTATTGGGGTGGTGGTGGGGGGGGGGTTCAGTGAAGGGTCTTTAAAAATGCAGATGATGATGTACACAGGCCCATTTCAATTCTGTTTAGAAAGTAGCTTAACATGAGGTAGCCTTTGTTTACCTGGACGCTGTTTAAATTAGAATTTTGATTGGCCATTGCGTTTGACTGCCAAAACATTTGCATAGTCGAAATGACTGGTGAATATTGCAATAAAAACTTAGGAATTCTTTAAAACAATGTTCTCATTTACAAATGACTGTGTAAAAACAGTGAATGTGCAAAGTTTGTTGCTGTTGTGTGTCATAAATTGCAAATTGAGAACCATAGTCTTCTGATCTACTGTTTCTACCTGAACGACTGTAATTACATGCCATTGGATCAGTTTAATTGGTGTCAAAATAACCCAGTACATGCTGAGATCCAATCCTTGTATGTCCCTGCAGCTGAAGCCCAGGATGGTGATGACTCCCCTGGCCATCTCTCCCCCCAGCAGCACCCCAGAACCAGATATGAGCTCCATCCCCCAGGACGCTGCGACCATCCCCCACTCTGCCACACCCCAGGTGCTCACAGGTAATGCTGTGTTCATAACATCTTGTAAATTCCTAAACAGCAGGATAAAATTGGGTGAACCACCCACCAACTGGTAATTAACAGTGGAAAATGTCTGTCATCTCTCCCACATTAAATTTGACATAGCATACTATGGAAATTATTTTGACAGCAGCATTTTCAGCAATTAAAAATTGAATAATAAATATTCTTGTTTTTTGAACACTAATTACACTAATTAGTAGGAACATAGTTGCTGTAATTTATGTTGATGGGTGATGGAGCTTGTTTGCAATTAGTCAACTGGTGTTCTCAACATGTTGAAGTCACTTGAAGCCATACAACTCTTTCCTCCCAGTTTACAAGTAGTATTTTGGGAGATCTCCACTCGTTATAAAGTTAGCATTACTATCCCCACTCTCCAATGCACTCCCAGGGAACTAAGGAGATTTAATTACCTGGCCCGGGATACGATTGCATTGGTATTATTGGTGTGAGCTGCAAGTTGTCTCTGTACAAAATGTGGAATATTGACTTGAATTAAATGTTTTCACATGCAAAAGTGATTGTTTATTAGAAACAGTTTATCTTCTCAATGAAAATGAGCTAAAACATGTCTCTGGACGATGCACCATGCTGCCTTGTTGTCAAGCTAATTATTAGAAGCAGCTTCTCGCTGACCGCCTTTACCCCATGTGTAGAATAGAGCGCCATGGCTCAGCTTAAAATAACTCTCACATTATTGGCCACTTGCAACACCCCAAGTTCTCACAGGTAGCAGGAATTTGCATCACTTCTCTGACGTAGTTAGAAACATTGGGGGTCATGAAAAGTAACATAATTACTCAAACTGAACATTTCATAAGGATCTTGTTAATAATAAACATAGCTGTCAGGTTTGATTCGGAATGAAAGCAACTATATCTTTTCTGCCTTTGTCTCCACTGCTGTTCCTCCTGCAGTTTGTATCTACATCAACAAGCAGGCCAACATGGGCCCCAACTTGGACAGGAAGAAGTTGCAGCAACTCCCGGATCACTTTGGTCCTGACAGACCTTCGGTGGTGCTGCAGCAGGCGGTCCAGGGCTGCATCGACAGCGCCTTCCAGCAGAAAGCTGTGTTTACTCTCCTCACACAGGGCTATGGAGGGGAGAAAATATCAGGTGCGACACTGACCCACATACTGTCACGGATGTTTTATATTCATTTATTTGATTTGTGGCAATGGCCCCAGGGGAAAATAACAGGAATTGACGCTCATTTAATAATGTGACGCAGTGACCGCGAGGCATTCCGCGTTTCCCAGGACTATTGTAAAAGTCCATCCTTCAATGTCGGTGTGCGAAGTGCAGTGGCCATCACCAGTGAATGTTGCTTGTACGTAGAGATTGGTTCCCCCAGGGCGGTGCTGAGTGCAACAAGCTTTAACGGAATAAGATATTAATAATGTGTCCAAGGTGCGTCCCAAGCGGCCACTCGTTCCGTTGGGCACTACGGTTGACCCAGTGGAGTTCTGGAATAAGGTTTCAGCTGGGAGGCAGCCCAAGGTTAATCAAGTTTTCCTTTGATTTCCAGCCACCTTCGATGGGAAGCAGCACCTTCTCAGTCTGCCTGTGGTCAACAGCATCGGCTACGTGCTACGCTTCCTCAAGAAGCTCTGTCGCAGCTTACACTGTGAAAACCTCTTCAGCGACCAACCAATTACCCAGCATAATAATGGCTCCTACCAATCAGAGGGTAATGCAATGTCATGTTTTCAAAATAATTCAAAATAGTTTTTTTAATCCTACATGGGGCGGTTGTGTAGGCAGATATGACGCGTTGAACAATCAGAAAGATTGGAACACACCGGAAGGGAACAAGCTATTCCTTCATACATAATCTTCCCAGGTTTTAATTGGGATTCATGTTCAGAGACTGAAATGGCTAATGTGGATGGAGGAGTTTGTGGTCCGTTAACTATTTATTTATGCATTTTGATTTATGCTTGGGGTTATTGTCTTGCTGGCAGATACATTTTTGTGATTTGAGTTCATTATGTTTTTTTAACTTAAATCCACTACCATAATTTACCGCCGGTCTTTTCTGCATATGCATACCTCTTTCGATGATAAAGCCAATGCTAAAAATGCTTGTGTGCATGGCCAAAGACATATATATTAGTTTATTCTGACCATAGCACCCAGTTTCTATCCAAATGTCAATGGTATTCAACAAACTCCTGGTGCAAACATTTTAAGGGTGCTTTTAATCAAGCTTTTTTTGGTCAACTTTTTGAAATAGTCTATTAGCATGGTTGAGTATTATTGTAAATTTGGAGAGACAGTGATTCCAAGAGGCAATACAACAAAACAATTATTCGTTGCCTCCTGAAGAATTGTCCTCAATGTTTGTGGGGGTATGGTTTTCATGTTCATTTGGTTTTGAACATATTAACTTTTTCACCTTCCCTTATGGTTCTAAATGACCAATAGGTTGTACTTGTGTGTTACCTTATTGTACTTTAAAATGTAGAATGTTAATGCAGGTTTAATTTGGTTTAATTTTATTTATAGGATTCCTAAGGGGTGCTAGTAATTTTGAAAAAAATATTAAAATAATATTACTTAGAAATCCACAAACAAGTACACATTTCTCTTAGTCTGAAATGTATAGGTTTCCTTTTTCTATAAAATGTACATATATGTATACACATGTTTTCTTTTTATGCAGCCTTATTTGCTTTTGATCTTAATCAACAGTGCCAATCATTTTGGTTATTACATTTAAATTCCAATTCCTCCACCGTAACATGATTCTCTCAGCATTATTCTGGGCTCAATTCCCAATATTCTACTACATTACTTCTGTTTGCACATGACAGCACATAATTACATTTTATAAGTTACACATAATTGTGTGTTTTACTTGTGTAATCCCTGGTAATCCATTATCCAAATCCTTGTTTTCCAAACCAAACAGCTGAGACGTTCTTGCTATAAGGCTAACAAGAATGATCTCATGTCCCTCTGAAATATAGCACAAATCATTTGTGCTTGTTTTTCTGAATTAGACAATAAAAGCACAGGAATAACATTTTATATAATTTTTTTCAGACTGCTTCCACCCCAAATTATTTAAAATTATGCAGATATGTTTTGTTTATGTAATCGCTTTCCTATTTCAAAGCTGAAACCTCCATGCCAGATGAGTACCTTCTGGACACGTCTGACAAACGCTACTCCATGGACCCAGGTGAATCTGCCTTCAGTGCCATAAGCTCCTCCTACTCATCCAAACCATCCTACGGCTTCCGCGCCTCACAGCAGTTCCCCAACGGCTCCTCCCCCTTGGGCATGTGTAGACAGACGTCCAGTCCGAATACCTTTCTGGAAGGGAACAGGATAGGTAAGAGACATTAAAGTTGAGACCAGGGTTTATAAGATTGGAGTAACTTTCCGATTCACATGCTAACTCCCCTCTGATGTTGTCAATCTTTCAGCCAGACTTTCTGGGCATTTTTGGAACATTTGTTTTGTACTATAATCACAACACTCTAACCAGGCAAAATAGACCCATATGGAAATGGTAATTCTGGACGTGTCTTTCTGTTTTCTCATCCAGCATACAGCTCATCTCAGGACTCGCAGGAGTCTAAGCCACCCTCCAGTAAGGACCCTTCTACCTGGAGTGTTGAAGATGTGGTCTGGTTCATCAGAGACGCTGACCCCCAGTCCCTGGGCCCTCATGTGGACATCTTCAGGAAACATGTAGGCAACCTCAGGGTTCACACACAAGTCATTAATTCACCTTTCCTTGCATCCTCTCTTGCCTTTTGAAATACTTTAGAGAATAACAAGGTAAACTTCCATAGAACTTCACCCCCAGTACATTTGCATAGGTGAGCAAATGGTGTGAGAGAATCATGGAAAGACAAATTGATATTGGATCTTAAACAGTTGGGAGAAAAACCCTTTTCTGCACGTTCCGAGTTGGAAAGTTGTGTAATTGCTCTTCACTGAAGAGCAGTGGGCACCACTTGATTCCACCTTGTTTGATTCCAAGGTGTGTCACAGCCAGCTCTGACCGGAATTCCAATGTGTGATGCACATTTGATTCAACACCGCCCAGGTTAGCGAAGGTTAGAGCCTGTGAGCTGACTGAGATTAAAAGCCATTGTTTCCTTGGACACGTTGGTTCAGCTGAATTGCTGGTAAATTGAGCTGTGTGATGAGATGCTGCACGCTTTGGCAGAATATGTATCGAAGGATGTCCCAATCTTTTCTTCTAAGCCCATTGGTAGTGGCGAAGTCTAGAAATTGAATACCACAAAATTAGGAGTAAATGGGGTACAAGTTGATTTGAAAGAAATTATAAAAACCATTATAAAACAAAAAAAATGTTTTGTTTAATTCAAGTTTTTTATTTAATTATTGTATCTGGATGTGATGTTTTGTTTTCAATATAGTCTATGATTCACGTGTATGATTCATTCAGTGGTCCTGATAGCTGTCGATATAACCTGAGCTTATGTTTCTTCCCCACAGGAGATAGACGGCAACGCATTGTTACTTCTAAAGAGTGACATGATCATGAAGTACCTAGGACTGAAGCTGGGGCCAGCCTTAAAGCTCTGCTATCACATTGACAAACTAAAACAAAACAAGTTCTGAATCCAAACACTTTTAAACTCTGTGAATCTGTGGGACCTGACTTTGTGTATCCGTTCCAAATGGCACCCCTTTTCTGTACATAGTACTGGACTTTTGACCAGATGTCAAGAAGGTAATCAAAAGTTGTACACTATATAGGAAATAGGATGCCATTTGGCACGTTGTATTTTACAAATTATTTTTCCTTTTCAGATGTAGCTATAGAGACAAAAAACATGATCAAGTAATTGTGGTCGAACACAATGTTTTTGGATATTCTTCTAGTTTTTCTGTTCAAACAAGGTTTTGGTTTATAAAGATTACAAATTGTTGAATGCATAACTGATATACACTGGCAGACAATACCTGGAAGAGGATACAGTGTCCCCATACATGTGTTTATGAAAGCACTTATGCACACTGGTAAAGCAAAGCATATACCAAGTCAATTTTATGATCTGCTGAGAAGTGTGAATTATTTGAGAAAAACTGTTATTTATACATGGTCTTATAACAACATAAAGGCCCCTCAAATGTGTAACAAATATACTGTACCATATTGTTTTTACTCTACACCCTTACCATGGTGACTTGAATGTGTCGTAGAGTTGAAGCTATAGATACAGTTTCACATATTGTTTAGCGAGTTCTATACACATCTATGTAAACTCATTTTGTGAATCATGTAATTAAAAACAGGACGGTAAAGCCCATGTTAAACATTAATACACTTTTTTATTTTTTTTACACAAAATAATGTAAACCATATGCAGAAAGACAAACTACTGCATATTGTTTTGCATATTGTTTTGATAAAATTGACAAGAATGTCATATTTGTGCTCAATTTATAGTTGAATATACAGAATTGTCAAACAATGATCATCTCTAGCCTCCTCACAACATCATAGAGTCTTGATTTTGTGGGTATTTTCTATGTATTTACAGTATACATGTTTTACTACATTATCATTCTTGGAACATAGTTGGTTGGTGAGCAAGGGATGATAACATTTACATGCAAAAATGTATAATGACTTACAGTATTGGGTTATGAGGCCATATAGCATTGCTTGTATATGCCAGTTTGGCACTATGTGTACTTTTTAGTAACCTGTATATGTGAATGCTGCTGTAAAGATTACATGTAAGCCATGCCACGTCAAACCAAGCTGGGACAAGGTGTTTTATTTAGAAAAGCATATTGGAAAGAGATACCGTCATTCAGAGTATGCCCGCTCTATGGATTCATTAATTTGTACTGGTGCTAAAAAAGGTCTCAATGTATTAAATATCTCATGTTTGCTTTGTGTTGTGAGATTTAAATGGAAAACACTTAATGTGTGTATTTAACCTGGCTGTGTATCCTATCTAAGTATTAAATTAAGAAAATATTAAGTAAACAAGGTCTGATTTGACAAGCATCTTTCTTTGTGATATATACCACCTTTCGAATTGAATCTACGCAAATCTTTAAAAAACATTTTCTTTTACCATATTTTACCGCATGGTGACACAATCATGTGTTGGTCCAGATAGTTCATTATTCCTATTTCAGTAGGCTATATTTCAATTAGACAAAGTCCTTTCATTTTCACTTAGGATATGACTTTACAGCCATTTGCATTGGAAATTACTTGGCTGTTGTATGTTAGGTTACATTTCCAACATGCTAGTGTAGTCCAAGGCTATAGGCCTTACTGCAGTCAGCTCTGCAGGGGCATTTAGTGATATCATTGCATAAATATAATGATAATGTAGTGATTGTTCAATTGTAAAGTATAGCTGTTTAAAAAAAATATGAAATTCCTCTGGTAAATTAAGTATTTAGTTATGCTGGACGTTCTTATTAACTGGTTTTAGTCATTTGTCATAATCATTAACCGTAGGCCTATACCTATATAAATGTAATTATTTGGAAAGGGAACAGAGCATTTAAGTTGTTGATAAATGCTTTTAGGCAAATATATAAATCCACGCAGTGGAGTAATGCACAGTAGCAACAGTCAACATAGGATCAATTTGTGATGCACACGGGTGACGCCGTATGTCTAGAGTCGCATAACCAAAGACTAGCGTGGGATCGGTCCCTACTGCCGCCGCTGCCTGCTTGCGCCTGCCTCATCTGGAATAGCACGGAAAACCGTTATTTCTTTCTCTACATCTTGAAGCGGCCAATTTGAGGGGGTATTCCCACTTGGCCATTCTTGATTTTGGGACGTTTTTTACTGTGTCATACTAGACGACAGTTCAGACTGCAATTAGCAGTAGCATCTCCAAAATTGTATAAGGTAAGAAGCATTTTCCTGCAGAAACAGTGAATGTCATTTATACGTCGGCATGGCATGTATTGTAAAATATTTGACTGCCTAAAGATATAATCATTTTCATTCGCGGTTAATTTCATATTTGTTTTTTCCCTTGCCCCTTAAGAGCCTACATATGGAAAGCATGATATTTGGGAGAGGTTTAACGTTTTATTTGGGGGAGAGAAATTGTCACCTGCGCATTGGTCTTTAAAATTAGCACAACGTTTAGATATCTAAAACATCCCAAATTAATTCATGATATCTTTATTAATAATATATAAAGTGTTTTTCCGTTGACTTTACTACATTTCAACAGAGTGACTAAACATAGAATTTTATGTTTTTATGAGATTTTCAGATTATGCGCATGGTGAAAAATAACATGGGAAATAGAGTACGGTAGTGGTATTTCGGGCGGGTTATCGCTAACAGGGTTTAATTCCCACACCACCGCATCGTTTCCATCGGAATGCACTTGCATACCGACTTCTCTGTCCAAGCATACTCATACCATTAACTGGATATCTAAAGCGACATGCTCTATCTGCAATTAATATTGAATATTTTCCCCACATCACATGTTAGTGTTGAGCGCACATGTGATAATGGACACCTACA
Organism: Esox niger; assembly: GCA_016801105.1. Taxonomy (NCBI): domain Eukaryota; kingdom Metazoa; phylum Chordata; class Actinopteri; order Esociformes; family Esocidae; genus Esox; species Esox niger. Next base: position 81,889 of record JACXGJ010000020.1, on the reverse strand, counting down.
CCTTGTTAAATGTCAATCGACGTTAATCGAAGGTGAAAAATATTGAGCATACAGACTGCAGGAGCCAAACCCATTTTCACCTTCCCTGTGATCTCTTCTCTTCACTCTTCTTCGCACAAAATGTTTCTTCTCAAGGTCATTCGATGCATTCTAATGACTTAGGCTCATTTGATGTTATGTAACATCCAAACCATTTCAACACACGTCTTTTGGTTGCATCATCTTTTGGGCTATTTTTTTAAAGAAAAAAATAGTCCTTTGCGCAAAATTGTTAATGCAATATACATTTCAAATAAGCCAAGCCACGCGTATGTCAGTGTGCATTTGTATTAGGTGGTGCATTTTCACTTGTGTTGTTGGTTCAAGCAAAGTGCTTGCTGTCCATGACTAAATGTATGCATACTGCATTGCCTACACCCAAGGCCGATAGCTTTTATGGTATAATGATTGTTCCAGTTATCCTGGTGTCCGGCAATTATCCATTTTTATTCATCTTTGAGTCAATTTGATTGGGATTATGGGACTGGATGACATCTGCCATATTAGCATAAGGCTAACATGAAAAGAACATGTATAGTTTGAAATTGTCAACATATTGGCAAAACAGATGTAGGCAGTAGCCAATGCCCAATCCAGGCTGTCAGATCTGTCAATTTGTATCATTAAGGATGAGCCACCATATAAGAGGGCTCACTCATCAGGCTTATTTCCTGATTGACTTATTACCTAGAAATGGCTTTAGAGGATCAATGATATATAGCAATGATATAAAAACATAATGATATAGCCTATTGCCCATGCACTAACTTCCTATATTCACTATCATTTTGTGAAGACGTGTCCTTATCAGTAACTCTCTTTTCATGAATGAACTGATACATCTTGAGGTTTCCACCTGGAGTTTAATAAATCTGAACTGCAGTGAAGTCTTTATAATAAATTACACTCTATTCCCTGTATAGTGTACAACCTTTGACCAGTGTACTATTGGCATCAGAAAAGGAATAGGGTACCATGGGACAGATGGCTCTATGTATAGATATACAGTTTTCAGTAGTCTTGGACCCCACAACCAAATCTTGTGTGAAAGTCTGTCACAAAATACTACAGGCTACATGTACATTGCAGACAGGTATTCTGAAAGGTAATGTGTGAATGTTTCATGTGGTAATGTTCGATGTGACAGTCTGTCAAAAATTACCACATGATACAGGTATGCAGACAGGTAACTTGAATGCGACCGATTGAACGCTTGATGAAGTGGTTGTGCTGACTGCAGTGGTCCTGCCCAGCACTGTGTGTGATGTCAGGCCAGAGTCTGCTGCCAACAGATTTACAGAACACAAATAGAACACAGGCATCAGGCGGGGAAAGCATCTGTGCTTGTCAAAATCAAACTCATTGAAATCAACCAAGCAATTCATTATTGATGTATAGCATTTTCCCCATATTTTTTTACTAATTATATTGTTTTTACAAAAGGGCTGTTTGCAACAAACAGGTTGTGAAAAACTTGTTGGTAACACAACCCCCTCTTCCTAAAGCTACACAAGTATCGGGCAATGCAGTATGCATTAAAATGCACAACATACATAAAAATGTGATAGACTACTTTTCACCCCAAAAAATTAAAATGCCTGTGTTAACTGTGCTACATTATCCTACATGAATAAAATTATATGATGAAGGTCTATTGAGACTAAAACCTTGGCCAAGGAACATTTATACGTCACTGTCAGAGATGTTTTATGGTATTGAGTCTTTTCGGTTCTATATTTCCTGCACCATAGGCACCATGGGAAAACAGAACAGCAAACTGACACCGGAGGTGATGGAGGACCTTGTGAAGAGCACAGAGTTTAACGAACATGAGCTCAAGCAATGGTACAAAGGCTTCCTCAAAGACTGCCCCAGTGGAAGGCTGAACCTGGACGAGTTCCAACAGCTCTATGTTAAGGTGTGTTGTGTTCAACCACAGTTACTAACTTTATTAGACTGTATTCTCTTATTTCAGGCCATGTGTGCTGCATCTGTGGAATATGCTGGATAAAAGATGAATGTTGTGTGATAACATTTAGCATGGGAATTTAATAACATAATGATGATGTATGACGGTTATAAAGGCTATTTACTAGAGTGGAATTGTTTACATTTTTCTTTGTTTGTTTGTTTGTATTAAACCCGTTTTTCTCCGTAACGTTAACTGATCATAATGCTTTTGTCAGTTTGTCAGTCTGAGCTGTGCGTCATAAATAAATCCTATCCTCTTTTCCGAAAGAAGGGATCGAAGGAAGCTTTTCCTTTTGAAATCAAAGTCTATTACGAGTTTAAAAAAGTATTTTTAATTCATTTTCAAAGTATTTTTCATGTCGTGGATGAATTGATTCTTGGATATCTTGTCTGTTTCTATATTCATTAATCGGTCAGTCAATCAATCAATCAATCAATCTCTCTCAACTTGACAGTTCTTCCCATACGGTGATGCATCAAAGTTTGCACAGCATGCCTTTAGGACCTTCGACAAGAACAGTGACGGCACCATTGACTTCCGAGAGTTCATCTGTGCCCTGTCTATCACATCGCGTGGCAGCTTTGAGCAGAAACTCAACTGGGCCTTCAACATGTATGACCTGGATGGAGATGGCAAAATCACCCGAGTGGAGATGTTGGAGATCATAGAGGTGAGGAATCACACTGATGGCCACTTTCAGAAGCAGATTAGTCCGAAATCTTAGTTCAAAATCTATTGTCTCCATTGAAATGGGTTTTCTGTCCAAGGGTTTCATTTGTTTTCTGGAAACCAGACATTCTTTTTTTACCTGGATTTTTCCCGTTAATTTATATGCATGTTACTAGAATGTACAGTGTGAAAAAACAAATGTGAATTAAAGGGCAACCTGAGGCAAGACAGTGAAGTGTAGCAGCTATACTGTATAGTCAAGAGAAAAAGTAGGCCTGTAGTATGTTAGATGGTGGTTAACATTGGTCAATACATGCAGAAGCATTGAGATTAAACTTGGAATATGTTAACAGATTTCCAAGGCTATCTGAAAATAGGTCTTTCTTGAATTAATTATACCCCAGTTCCTTTATTCGCCTCACTTATCATTCCTGAATGTCGTCCCTGTGTCTCTAGGCCATTTACAAAATGGTGGGCACTGTGATCATGATGAAGATGAACGAGGATGGCCTGACACCAGAGCAGAGGGTGGACAGGATCTTCAGCAAGATGGATAAGAACAACGACGACCAGATCTCATTGGATGAGTTTAAAGAGGCGGCCAAAAGCGATCCGTCCATCGTGCTTCTCTTGCAGTGTGATATGCAAAAGTGAGGAGGAGGGGCTTGTCTGTATAACAGCAGACCTGTACACTTTCTTTGGACAGGCAGCACATGTTTTAATGTCTCGTTAAGTTCTTCTTCTTCTCAGCCATTTCCACAGGAAAAAAATTATGCTTGGACAATTTTTCAATGGACTCTGCTTCTTGTGGTTGTATGCATGAGAATGTCAAATAGCTGCATAATTTGGAATATTATATTACACAATATCATGACACATTTATGTTTTATCAAACCTAACCTGCCAATGTGAATTGTGCACAAGTAATCCTATTCCATTTACCCATTCACTTTTAGGCTAGCTTGTATATCAGTGAAGCGCTATACACTTAATTATTAAGTTCCTGCAGTATTTAGATGATCCATGTCCACTGCTGCAGCTAGCTGCTATTGCTAATACTTAACATGCTGAACAATAATTCCTACGATAATTGTAACTTGTCTCTATAATATCCAAACTTACTGAAATTTTGGAAAAAAAATAGAGATTGTTTGTTGGTTCCAGATAAGGTGTTCTATTTCTGACTAACAGGAACTAACATGTAGGTTCTAATCTTTGCATGCATGTGTCGTGTTCAGACTCTATAATCTAACCTCTTTTCACGTTTTTGCATCAAGAGGGTTATTCAAGAAGAAGCCCTGTGAAAAGCGTTTGGTATTGTTGCATGGGATGTACAGTAGTGATTCACCAGACCATTAGAATATTAACCTCCTGTGGGAGCATGTTGCCCTCCTTATTAATAACATAACCTGTGTGTAATTAATTGTGACACTTGAGTTCTTGAATGACAGCAATTACGAGCCCTGGATATAACCTCTCACAGGGAGTTGGTTCTGAAAGTTGAGTATGGAATTAAAGTTTTTAAAACCTATAGAATAAATATGCTGATAATGATATACTATCTAACCCATTTAATAGTATTCTATTCTTTCGTTGCCATCAAACAATACAAGGCCAATGCTTCTCTGTCTTCAGCGATATCAACCACCCATCATCCTTAGCATTGCTGGATACATTATACGGCATGATCATTCAAAATTGTTTGGGTCTCTCAGCCTGTATGTTTGCCCATTCTACTTACAGTACAAAGTAAAATCATGCATACCAACATGTTTACAGAAACACAGAGAACTGCAGCAATGTAACAATCTTGGCTTTCAGGGATGGTGTTTTGTGCTTGAGAATCAAGCACTTGTTTAGAGTTAAGAAAAGCCTAAAATGAGTTTACTGGACATACTGCATTCTTACCAATGGTACTTTTATAAAAGAAATACTTTTTATTCAAGATTCATCTTCTAGTCGCTTAGTCAACGTAAGTTTACAATAATCTGTGATGATGCAGAATCCTGCACAAGATACAAGAAGTGCTAGAAGAAAACGAAGTGTAGAAAAAGAAAAGGTTGTAGTCCTGTTTCAAATGTTCACCTATATGGATTACAGATGGACTCAGATGTACTTTTCCTTGAACATAGTAAACCTATGTACCATTTCAAAGCTATGCAGGCATGTACTTGCAAACATTCTACTTACATACTAGTGGAAGTTGGCACCGTTTTTCACACATCTGGATACATCATCATGTAGATTTCACTGTAAAATATATATTAAAAAGAGGGAATAGAGTACATTGATTTAATGTACAACTGTAAGTCACTCGTCTGAAATAGTATTGGGAGTTTGCTCATGAATATTTTCACAAACTTTTTGCTTGAGTGTTTATTGTGCAATCTCTCAATCCGATTCTAGCTGGACAACTTACCATTATACATTGAACTGACATTTCTTTTTCCCCCCACAGTGTTATATTCTTTGTTGATTATTAGTCTATACTATTATTTGTACAGGATGATCCAAACTTCATATTAACAATGTTTGTCAAGTAAATGTTTATACAAAATATGAAAATATCAAATTCAAAAGATAAGTGACAGTATTTTGTTATTCTTTTTTTTATATATATACATACATGTGGCATGTGTTGCACCCAAAATTAAATGGATACATTCTCTATGTAGTACTAATTAAACTCAATAAAAACATCAATGGGCTTTTTCAAAAGGCATGGTCTAGTAAGCGTCATGATATTCTTTAACCTGTCAATAGTTTCATTTGAATGAATGGTAAAAAACTATGGTTTCTGAACATATATTGTTTGGTTACACGTCATTGTTGTTTCAGTAGAACTATTAACCTTCGAGATATTCTTTAAATATTAGAAGATTCTCTCAATTTTTAAACCTCTATTCCTGTTTTATTGAATGTATAACAAACAAAGAGAAATGATTAAGATGAGCAGTTCTGCTAGAATTTGTTACCAAACTTTAATGTAACAATAACATATCCAACATAATAAATTAACATTTTAACTGACTTTTTTAATCATTCAAACGATCTAAAACCAAATACTGCAAGATAAACCATTACAATGGCAGGGTAAATTGTTTCTGAACAGGAAATAGCAACAAAAACTACAAAATGCCTTGTATATAAGCACATACAGTGTATTTACTAACTGTAAGCAGACTAAGTAAAATATTTACAACTAGTGTACAATACTTTTGTTTTGTACACTATTACTGCAAAATACATATTACTGGAAAACAAACATTTTGTAATTTCTCTGTTCTAAAAATGCAAAATACTGTATTTCACCGGAGATGTTGATTATTCATCCATCTGCATGGTGCACAGCTGTACGGCAGAGGAATCCCCCAATCGCCAGTCTCCCAGGATTCACTCATAGCGAAAATGTCTCTAGGTCTTTACAATCAATCAATGTTTCTGATGGCTTTTTAGGCACAAGTGCCTAATCAATCACCAATAACTCACTCCTACTCTCCTGTATTCCCTTTGGCTCTCTCTGGATCCTGAAGCTGATGGATCTTAATATGGTCACTTTTTGGCAGATTGCTGAAAAGCAAGTTTGAGAGAAGCACAAACAACACATCTTTAATGTACTGCTTGTGATCAATAACAGCAAGAAAGCCTGCTACAAATGCACAAGTTCTTCCAACTTCCTTCTACCTGGTAGAAAGTGGCGTGATGAAAAAGAACTGACGAAGGTGCTGTCGCTCTGATAGCTCCAAGAGAAGGTCCAAGGATATACGACGATTGTGCATGTCCTTTTGGGGGTAGAAATAGACAATGGTAATTTTCAATGTTCTTAATTGAACCAGCTTTAATTCAACAAGAAATTAACTAGTAATAGATGCAACATTTCCCAAAACAGATGTAGGAAAATCCCCGCCTGAACTTAGAGAGTAAACTATGGTGGGTGTGGAAATGAGATTGCATCTCACCATGTAGACATCAAACTCATCCAGGCACCTGAAGGGGGACTCTGTGATCTCCCACAGGGAGAGGATGAAGCACACTGTGGAGAAGGACCTCTCTCCTCCAGACAGGGAACGCATGTCGCTCAGGCCATCATTCTCGCGGCCTGGCGGCTTAACCTGCAATTGCCCATAGGGTTACAAAGAGGAGGGTACAGACTGCAAGCCAGCCTTGTTGGATTCCACACCCATAGCCTGGTTGGGTCCCACACCCATACCCTGGTTGGGTCCCACACCCATAGCCTGGTTGGGTCCCACACCCATAGCCTGGTTGGGTCCCACACCCATAGCCTGGTTGGGTCCCACACCCATAGCCTGGCTGTAGAGCTCTATAGGTTCTAACGTTGTAGTTGTCAAACATGTCCTGCTGTCTAAATGTGCATGGCTAAACTGAACTTCCTGTAAAAGGGTGGTGATTAATACAAAGTTGATTTGGAAAAAAAGGAAAACATTTATTTTGTGCACACCTACCGAGATGGACAAGGTCTCATTGTTGTGATCAAACATCATGGACCCACAGCACTTCATCTTTATCAGGAAATTATTGAAGTACAATTTGCATCTAACAGAGAGGGACCTATATGCATACAAAACACAGAAAAAACATCAAAAAGAGTGGGAATATTCACTGTAGAGTATTCTATTCTCAGTTGAGGACTAAACGGGACAGATTTGGGCTAAAAAGCTTTATCAATGGAGATTATCCATTGAGCTTTTTGGTACAGGGTTAGGCTTAATCTGTGACTGGGGAAACAGGCTAGACATAGGGTATTATTATGGGGGTGGGGTTTAAAGCGGTTTAAATAAATGAAAAGTGTCATGAGTATTTCATGAGTGGGATTGTCCTAAATGAAATGCTTCAAATGACCAGGAATTACCTGCGCATTATTTTGTAGCGGGTCTGCCGGTCAGACATGATATTGTCCAAACGATCTATGAACTTCTTTTGATCTCTGACTTGGTTAGATTTGTCCCTGTAGTTAGCCAGGGCCTCTGCATACTCTCTGGTGAGGACACAGAGTTAAGTCCTGCACTGAAATGGCCTTAAAAGATACAGAACTAAAAACGTGCGTAGTTTAGTGTTAATAAATTGCAACACCATTTGTACTTATGAAGTACTTACCTGACCACCTGCTCGTGGTCTCCATGACTACTCTCTTGAATACCAATCTTCTTTCGTAACCTTGTGATCTCCACATCAATACTCTTGGCACTGCGATCCACTTTTCTCCGCTCCGGGCTGATCTCTTTGGCTTTGGCCACAAACTCCTGTCAACAGTTAATGAAATACAGATTAGGAATGATGTTTGCACTACAGTCATTTCATGTTGGGCAATTTGGCCTTATCATTGTTGCTTCTTAATTTAACATGCAAGATTACAACAATAAAATTGTGATTAAGAATGTGTTCTAATCTAATATAAATCAATTAGTATTCATAAATGGGTTGTTATGAACACTAGAAGATGTGTTATTGCATACCGCAACCTCCTCTTCTCTTAGAACCAGGTCAGTTTTCATTGCCTGTATGTTGTCTTGATGATCCTTGAGTTTCTTCTCCAGAATCTTCAGGCTTTTGTCTAGTTTGCAGCATTCGACCTCTGCCTTGCCCTGATCCTCCTGGTCAGTCAAGACAAGTTTCATTCATATATACATTAAAAAAAATTTAAAAAAATTGCAATTGTATTATGCCCTATTTAAACTGTAAATACAGTTTTTGTAATGACTTGGTATCCTGTGTGCCCCAGTTGGTAAAAGCAAAGCAGTTCCCACAGAGACCCATACTTCCACAGATATCCTTAAAATGGACTCAATTTAGCAAGATGCACCAAATGTACAGAAGGTGCCTTTGGAAAAAAATGAAGTGGCATATATTATTAAGGGGTTTGCTCTTTACATCATCAAGGACTCTGAATCCCATTTGTTTACCTTTAGTGGCTCCATCTCTTCAGCCAGTTGTTCTATCCTGTTCCTCACATCTATATACTGGCCTTCAACGTCGCTTGTCCTCATCTGATGCTCTTCCAGCACCTTCTTTGCTTCTTCCATAGTTTTCTTCTCCCAATCAATTCTCTGTTGGTTCTCTTGAGCCACTTCCTCCTGTAGCGTTTAATGAATAAATTATCGATTTGTCTTCAACCGTTTAATTAAATGCACCATTAATCGAACCAACACCAATCGACATTGATCTTCTCCACAATAAAAACCAAAGCGTCTGTTGGAATTACAGATCAATGAAGTGATTTAAATTTTTTACCAAAGTGCTGATGTCGTCAGCCTGTTCCTCCTCGACATTCTCCAGCTCGGTCACACTGGCCTTGACCTGATTCACTGTGGCCTGCAGTTCAATATTCAGTCACACAGTTCAACAGCATTCCAAGTAGAGTTGAAACATGCACAATAATCGATTGCACCCTGCACTGAGATACAGTAGCCTTAGGATCTTGTAGATATACATCTATAGCTTGACAATGCCAAAACTGTGGTGGAACATTGCATCTGATTGTCTTTTCAAAGTGTAAATGTTTTATTATCCCTGTTCAAAACATATGAAAAAAAATAACAACAGCAGCAGCAGACACATTATAACAGGCTGACAAAAATTACCAGAGTATTTTTGAGAGTCATGATGGTACTGTGTAACTGGGCCTCCATGTGCTGAATGTCCTCAGTGACTGATCTAACATGCAGCTGAAAGCGAGAGAGCTGGGCTTTGTAGTTCTCAAGCTCTGACTCCACCATACTGATCAATGAGAGTAAACACTACAAATCAATACAATGGTCAAAGACAGGAATGCAACTTAATTAAATAAAATACATGAACAAATCTTAACTGCTGACACGTTTTATAAAAAGCACCTTCAAAAGCTCACTCTATCAACTGTACAAAAATGAGTATTTAACTAATATAAATAACTTAAGAATGCTGTTGCAAATATTGCAGAAGTTACTTGCCGAATTTCTGTCTCCAAATCCCCCCCTAGGTATTTGGCAGTACTGAAATCTGGGGTGTAGTAGCGGTTGGGGTAAACCTGATCACCTTCCATAGTGAAGGCCTCACGGCAGTTCCTCGGGGGTCGGCCATGTTGCATCACTTTCCTAGCTGCATGCTTCTCCTGCATTCAAAATAAGAACAGAGAGACAGTCCATGCCAGGGTGTCAAAGCGGTTCCATGGAGGGCCGAGTGCCTGCAGGTTTTCACTCTCACCTTGTGCTTGATTGATTATTTAATTAGGTCATTAATTGGTTAGTTACTACCCTCACATGGCTGCAACCGACAATCGGCACTCCGTGGAACCAGTCTGACACCCCTGGTCTATGCAAAACATCCTAATCAATCCCCCAATGGTTGAATTCTCTTTCAATAACACCTCATTCGGCACACACCATTTCAAACCTGCAAAATGTACAGTTTAGGTTTTATGATGGTAGAGACTAACCTTTATAATGAGAATGGATTCTATTCCTCTCATGTCGATCAGACAGTTGGTGATGACTGGGCTGGCGATGATCAAGGAGTCAAGCACAGATGAGTAGTCAGGGTGATTCACTCCCCTGAAACACAACAAAAAACAAAAGCAAATTCATACAAATGAGCTTTTCTGACTTAAAATGTTGACAAACAGAATGGTATGTGCATATGCCACAACTAGTGCTATGACTTGAGAACATCTGGGACATTATGTATTGGTGCATCCAACACCACCAAGTAGCGCCACAGACTGTCCAGGTGCTCACTGATACCCAAGTCCAGGTCTGGGTGGAGATCCCCCAGGACACCATCCGCGGTCTCATCAGGAGCATGCCCAGACGTTGTCGGGAGTGCATACAGGCACGTGGGGGCCATATACACTACTGAGTCACATTATGAGTTGCTGTGATAAAATTCACACAAGTTGGAACAGCCTGTGATTACAATTGTTTACTTTGATTTGTGTTTGAATCTAGCCCACAATCGGTTGGTGATTTTGGTTTCCATTGACCGTTGTTACATAATTTTGTTCTCAACGAATTACACAATGTAAAATAAAGATTTTGATCTTTAATATATTTCCTTTATTGAGCCCCGATGTGTGATTTAAGTGTTCCCTTATTTTTTTGGAGCAGTGCAAATGAAATATTTAAGGGTTGTAATATATAATCACAAGGGCAAAAATTCCAATCTGGTTCACAGTTTAGAGAGTAAATTCGCTCAAATGCAAGCTGACAGTCTACACTGCAACCTCTTAGTTCTTGATTTATTGCAAACGGAATGTGCTGAAGTAGAGCCAAAACAAAACTTGTGTCACTATCCAAATACTTATGGAACGCCCTGTACGTAAATTTAAATAGATCTGTTACTACCATTATTAAACAAAATCGTATTTTTTTTAAACTGTCTGCATCCCAAAAAGCACCTTATATCCTACATAGCACACTATTTTCAGTGCCTTTTGCAAGTATTGGCACCCTTAAAAAGTTCTTGCAAATAAGACTATGAATAAAATCACAGATTTTCTTCCATTAGAATTAGGCCTACGTCAAAAGTACTAAACAACTGTATGTCGGGAATATGTTCAGACAGAGCCGACGCGGCGTACCGTCCTTGAACCTTGTAGACAGTGTTTGAGAAGACACTGACGATGATCTGGGGCCGGTTGCCTTTAGAGAAGTAGTGTGACATCAAGTCCTGTAGGACAGCCTCATCCTTATAGTTGTCACAGCAGAAGGTCTTCATGAAGCTTCTCAAGCAGCTCTCCACTGCTACAGCAAGCGTTGGGTCCTTCAGGTTTATACATGCACCTGAGGGGAAAAAGATGGATGTAGGGGTGGGTAGAAGAGTAGAGGAATGGATGAATGAGACAAACGTGAAGAACCATTCAACTACACTTGTAATTAACATGGGACACAACCATTGGGGTAGTCTTAATAAAGACTTAAGAACTTATTTATAATTGTCTATAACGCATACTTCAGTCAGAGCATAATTTGATCAGGGACTATGGTAACCAAAAACACACTGACCTATAGGGCCAATAGGTTTCTTAATAAAGCGTCCTTGGATGTGAGCCTTGTCTATGGTGTCGAGCAGGTCAGGCATGTTATCTCCAAAGCGCTTCAGTTTGTTGGATCTACTGGCCAGGAGCTGGTTCTTCCTCTTCAGTTTAGCCTCCATCGACACCTGGATATTTTTCTCTTCCAACCTAGTGCAATCAATCAATCAATACATAAGCATTCCATGCACTTTTGAGTGCCAATACCATGGAATAATATAAGCACATCTGCCTTGCAAACTGCTGTGTAGAAACTGAGACAGACTCTTCAGACTCTACCCTACTCAAATCCAACACTATGCTTCTTCACCCTGTGCGGTGATGTCAAAAACTGCCATTGTTTTAATGCTGTTGAAAAATTATACTGTGAAATGCTTCTATAACTACGTTTTAAAACACACTGAATTGTGTGATTACATCAGCCATACATCCTTGGATAAGAAACATTGATTTTGAATAATTTTCCATTACCTTAGCTTGTCCAGCTCCTCCTTCCCTTTAAACAAAGCCTGTTGCTTGTCCTTGATATCCTGATTAATAGTGGTACACTCCTCCTCATGCTTCTTCAGCTGTATCCTCAGACTGGAGATTTTCTCTAGTCTCTTAGAGTGCTCTGCCTCAGCCACCTTGTTCCGACATCCACTGCAGGGTTACGTCAAAGATCAATTCAATTGTGAATGTATGCAAAGAAATCCGCTTGACCATTGGGATTGAATTTGTAACTATGGTTATATAATCCACTTAAAGAGATAGTGGACATGAGTCGTAACTTCGGTAGAAACGCTGAATCTGTGTTTCCTATGAAAATTGAATAAAGTTCAAAGCACAACATCCACCAAAAACAAAATCACTCACTTATTTTTCACTTTGTTAATTCTCTCTTGAAGAAGACACTGCTCCTTCTCAGACTGCTTCAGTTTGTTCCGAGCACGAAAGTAAACCACCTAGAGTACAACATGTTTAGGACGAAAAGCACAGCTCAAAACAGATTCATTTACATTCCTTGAGTTTTTAAAATAATTGGTAAATAAAGATATTTGAAACTGTTAATGGGAATTTAAGGGGTTTGCCCATTGTCCGACATAAGCAACATGTGTGAATGTCACCATCAGTCAGGAGACAATGGTAGGAGACCCAAACCAGATCTGTTCCCTATGACGTGCACTACATAGCGACAGAACCGTAGTAATACATAGGGAATAGTGTGGCATTTGGAAACTTGTCCCATGTTTAGTGACTGAAATAGGTGTTGGCCCCAACCCAGCTTCTTACCGCCTGTTCCTTCTGGGCTTTAACCTTGGCCTTCACCTCCTCCTTTATTTTTAGACAGTTTTCTGATAAGGTCTCTGCCTCCTCCCTCCGACTGTCAAGCTTGCGCTGCATGTCCTGTAATTTCTTTTCAGCCACTGACACTTTGTTCTGGCGGGAAAATAGAAGAACACTTCAAAGATATATACTGAACAAAAATAAAAACACAACATGAAAGGTGGTGTTTACATTTTTGTTCAGTCCAGGCAAGACTTCTATGAAAATCTTAACAGTATCACTTTCTCCATCACAATAATAGCATAAATGGTTTATAACACAATTCACGAATACCTGACAGAGTTGAAGGTTGTCTTCATGTTTGTGATTACTTTCCTCAGCATCGATTTGCTCTTGAAGCTGTTGAACAAAACACTCTTTTTCTGTCACCTAAAAGAGATCAACAGACGTGAAAATAAAATAAAACTGATCATTCTATTTTCTTAGATCTTAAGAGTTTAAAAGGTCGTAGACCTCAGAAAATAAGTAATGCCAAGGTACAGTATTTCTAATTGTCTCAACTTCTAAATATACTGGTGAATACAATCAAAAAGAAACCCACCAAGCACCATGCCATCATTTTCTTCAGTTCCTCCAGAGTCTTCTTCATGTCGCCAGCAGATGACAAGTTTTCATACCTCTCCTTCTTCTGTACAAATTCCTGCTTTAGATCTTTCAGACACTAAAAGCGAATGATAAACCCTGGTTAACCCAATGTACTGTCCTACTGAATATAAAACTTGTAAAAAAAAACTACGAAGCTATGCCTACAGTGGATATCAAAAGTATACAGTAGATATCAAAAGCATACACTCCTTATTGAAAACAGAGCTTTTTTATGTAAAGGGTGAAATTAGGATCTTGAATTTTTCACCTTAAATACAACCTTGTAAGCAACAGTATTTAACTGAAAAACAAATGGTAAGTTCATCAAAAGTGGAGGTAAAATGGTACCACTACGACAACGCAAAACACAATGTCACCCCCTAAACTGATTAAACAGCAGGGAGACGGCTCATCAGGCAGGCAGGGTCCAACATGGTGGTGGCAGCATCATGCTAAGGGGCTGCTTCTATTTAGCAGAGACAGGGGTTCTTGTAAAGATAGAGGGGACAATGAGTAGCTTCAAATTTCAAGTTAATTTGGTGTGCATCCTGCTGGTCTGACATGTCTTGATTTCAACCTTTACATAAACCAAACCCGCATTTTCAACAACAGTAAATAGCCATTTTAGATCCACTGTATATAGTGTAATATAACATTTGTACCAATTAAAGTATAACTTCAAATCTAATACACTCATTGAAAACCTTTCCATTGGACAGTATTACCTCTTCTTGTAGCTCAACCTTCTCTCTAGTAACAGCTTTAATATGCTTAATATGAATGTAGTCTCTCTTCATCTGCTCCAATAGGGTTGCTTTCATGAAGAACTAGATGAGTAGAGTAGAGCACAATAAATTGAATACATTTTCCAAGGTAACTCAGGCTATGCATGCATTAATGGACACAAGACTACAGCTATACCTTATACTTATCTGCCTCGCTTTTTGAATGCAGAAATTGCTTACTCATTTCTTGATTAAGAATTGAGACTGGGTTATCCACCTGTCATTAAAAATAAAAAGTAAAAGAGGTATTTAATATACGGACGGATAATACAGACGGATAATTTCAAATGAAGACTCATATATACAGAGAAAATACCTGGATGTTGAAGTGATCTAAAATTGAAGTTAACTCCTCTTTTTTATTCGAAACTAAGTGCCCTAGAATAGAGGTTCAATATCATTAAAAATATAAAAGATAAACAGAACACCATACTTACAGAACTGATTGGTCTGGACATAAACTATTACCTGATAGGACAATTTTTTTATTGACACTTGGTAAACGGGTATGTACTTTATATGGAAAGTGAGTCTGATTTGTTATTTCAATGTTAATTACATACAGTTTGTTTGTAGTGCTGTTCAAATTCAGTAGCCAGTACATTAGATTCATCACCCAGATCACTCAAATGAATCACCTCACTCAAAACCTTCCTTTTCAACTTTTTTGGATAAATTAGTTGCTGGTCTCCAGGATAGTTCCGATAATCTGTTTCTTATTTCAAGCATCAAACAGTGCTACTCAACGCAGTAAATTCGTGCCCAAAAGAATTTGAGAGATTCCGGAGGGATAACTGGATCCAATCCAATACTAGACACATGTACCTACTAAACTGGTAACTCTATATTATCCATCAACAAATCAAATTAAAAGTGTATGAACAAAGAATAATAATGTAATGAATATTGGTGAGAAAAATGAATACTGGTGAGAAAAATGAAACACAAATAATATTTGATGAACTAAATTGCATTAAAACACCTTCCCTTCCTCCCACAGGACCCTGTGTAGACCTTACTTACCCGACTTGCTCTTTAACCTACATGTCCGAACACCATCACAAGAAATCTTCTGTTCAATACAAATGCTGTCTCCATAGACATCCCCTTTATAAGCATCTGGTCCTCTGTTGCGCAGTTTAACAGTCACATCTGCTGTGCTAGATACAAGTTGAACCACATGGATTTTGCGTTGGTTGATTCCTTACATTTTTCACATTTTTGATTTAGGGAAGGCTTTTTAAGGCAACTTCCGCAAAATAACAACAGTAGATAAACTAGGTAATAATCACATATCAGATCTGACAAAGCCTTCTTTGTACCTACAGTCCCTTCCAAAAGTATTGGAATGGTAAGGCAAATTTCCTTTTGTTTTTGTAGTTCACTGAAGAGAACTGAGTTTAAGATCAAAAGATGAGTATGAGACAAAGTATGAGACAAGAGTTCAGAATTTCAGCTTTCATTTCCTGGTATTCACATCTACTGTGGGGAGAACAAGTATTTGCTGCACTGCTGATTTTGCAGGTTTTCCTACTTATAAAGCATGTAGAGATCTGTAATGTTTAACCATAGTTACACTTCAACAGTGAGATGGAATCTAAAACAAAAATTCCAAAAAATCACATTGTATGATTTTTAAATAATTAATTTGCATTTTATTGCATGACATAAATATTTGATCACCTACCAACCAGTAAGAATTTTGGCTCTCACAGACCTGTTAGTTTTTCTATAAGAAGCCCTCCTGTTCTCCACTCATTATCTGTATTAACTGCAACTGTTTGAACTCGTTACCTGTATAAAAGACACCTGTTCACACAATCAATCAAACAGACTCCAACCTCTCCACAATGGCCAAGATAAGAGAGCTGTGTAAGGACATCAGGGATAACATTTTAGACCTGCACAAGCATGGGATTGGCTACAGGACAATAGGCAAGCATCTTGGTGAGAAGGCAACAACTGTTGGCGCAATTATTAGAAAATGGAAGAAGTTCAAGATGACAGTCAATCTCCCTCAGTCTGGGGCTCCATGCAAGATCTCACCTCGTAGGGTACCAATGATCATGAGGAAGGTGAGGGATCAGCCCAGAACTACACGGCAGGACCTGGTCAATGACCTGGAGAGAGCTGGGACCACAGTATCAAAGAAAACAATTTGTAACACACTACGCCGTCATGGATTAAAATCCTGCAGCCCACGCAAGGTTCCCCTGCTCAAGCCAGCGCATGTCCAGACCCGTCTAAAGTTTGCCAATGACCATCTGGATGATCCAGAGGAATGGGAGAAGGTCACGTAGTCTGATAAAGACAAAAATAAGTCTAAACTCCACTCGCCGTGTTTGGAGGAAGAAGTAGGATGGGCACAAGCCCAAGAACACCATCCCAACCATGAAGCAAGGAGGTGGAAACATCATTCTTTGGGGATGCTTTTCTGCAAAGGGGACAGGACGACCGCACAGTGTTGAGGGGAGGATGGATGGGGCCGTGTGTCGCAAAATCTTGGCCAACTACCTCCTTCCCTCAGTAAGAGCATTGAAGATGGGTCGTGGCTGAGTCTTCCAGCATGACAACAACCCAAAACAAACAGCCAGGGCAATTCAGGAGTGGCTCCGTAAGAAGCATCTCAAGGTCCTGGAGTGGTCTAGCCAGTCTCCAGACCTGAACCCAATAGAAATTCTTTGGAGGGAGCTGAAAGTCCGTATTGCCCAGCGACAGCCCCGAGACCTGAAGGATATGGAGAAGGTCTGTATGGAGGAGTGGGCCAAAATCCCTGCTGCAGTGTGTGTAAACCTGGTCAAGAACTACAGGACAGGCATGATCTCTGTAATTGCAAACAAAGGTTTCTGTACCAAATATTAAGTTCTGCTTTTCTGATGTATCAAATACTTATGTCATGCAATAAAATACAAATTAGTTATTTAAAAATCATACAATTTGATTTTCTGGATTTTTGTTTTAGATTCCGTCTCTCACAGTTGAAGTGTACCTATGATAAAAATGACAGACCTCTACATGCTTTGTAAGTAGGAAAATCAGAAAAATCAGCAGTGTAGCAAATACTTGTTCTCCCCACTGTAGATGTGTTAACAACTTAGGACATATCACCGTTTGTATTAGACCACAGCATTTTAGGTGAGCAGAAGTAATGGAACAAAAAATCTTAAAGTAAATAACATTAAATATTTGGTGGCATAACCCCTTGCTTGCAATAACTGTCTCAAGCCTGCAACCCATCGACAACACCTAACTGTTGCATTCTTCATTGGGTTAAGGTCAGGTGATTGACTTGGCCAGTCTAAAACCTTCCTCTTATTTCCCTGATGAGGTACTTTTTTTTATTGGCAGTGTGCTTTGGGTCATTGTCCTGCTGCATGATAGACTTCCTTCTGATTGGTTTCAATGCATCTCTCTGTAAATTGGCATACAAAATGTTTCTGTACACTTCTGAATTCATTCTGCTGCTACCAACATCAGTTACATCATCAATATATATATATTAGAGAGCCAGTTTGAGAAGCAGCCATGCACGCCCAAGCCATGACATTACATCCACCATGCTTCACAGATGTATGCTTCAGATCATAAGCAGTTCCTTTATTTCTACACACTTTGGCCTCTCCGTTACTTTGGTAGAGATTAATCTTGGTCTCATCAGTCCATAAGATTGTGTTCCAGAAGTTTTGCAGCTTATTTCTGTACTTCTTAGCAAATTTCAATCTGGCCTTAGAATTCTTACTACTGATGAGTGGTTTGCATCTTGTGGTGTGGCCTCTATATTTCTGCTCTCTGAGTCTACTTTGAAAAGTGCATTGTGATTCCTTCACCCCTGCACTGTGGAGGGCGTTGGTGATGTCACTTACTGATGTTTTGGGGGTTCTCACGATATTTCTGTCATCAACTACTGTTGTTTTCCTTAGCCAACCTGTTCTACGTCTGCAGTATACCAGTAGTTTCTTTCTTTTTCAGGACATTCCAAATTGTAGTGCTTGCTATGCCCAATGTTAGTCCAATGGCTCTGGTTGATTTTCCTTATTTTCTCAGCTTGACAATGGCTTGCTTTCCTCCCATAGACAGCTCTCTGGTCTTCATGTTGGTTTATCCTCTTTAACAAGAAATGCAGTCTTTATAGGTTTAAATCAAGGATGGAAACTTAGATTAGTCATGCAGAGCTAATGAATGTTTGAACAATCAACCTAAAAGGCAACACCAGGGCAACAAGAAACATCTGTCAGCCACATACGTTTGCTCAGTTAAAAAATGGGTGGGTTAAAAAAAAGATGGTCTGTCCTGAGTTGTTTAACAAATCTAGATGTGAATACTAGGAAATGAAAGCTGAAATTCAGAACTCTTGTCTCATACTCATCTTTTGATCCTAAACTTAAATGTCTTAAGTGAACAACAAAAACAAAGGAATTTGCCTTACCGTTCCAATACTTTGAGGGGACTGTAGCAGCAAAATCAATAGTGACTTGAATTCACAATGTCCACTGAAACAAAGAGATATGGAAAGGTCCATATGAATACAAGAACTTACCTTTCACCATTTTTCACAAAACCTTTCAAAGATACTCCTCTGTTAGTAATGGTAGCCTTTCCACCAAGTCCCACTATTAGAGCAGTGAGGATGGCACTTTTCCCACCTAGAAAATAAATGAAAAGACAAAAAATGAACATGGCATAGGAGAACCTATATTTATTTGTGTGTTAAATTGTTATGATAACTAAAAAGTAGCTTGGTACTGTACAGTTAATAAATAAAGAAAGAAGGGGTGGAGTATACAGGTGCCGGTCACATAATTAGAATATAATCAAAAAGTTGATTTATTTCAGTAATTCCATTCAAAAAGTGATACTTGTATAATGTATACGGTCATTCCACACAGACTGATATATTTCAAGTGTTCATTCCTTTTAATTTTGATGATTATAACTGACAACTAATGAAAACCCCAAAATCTGTATCTCAGAAAATGTTGGTAAGGCATATAGACAATACAAAGTAACAGATTACACTTCATCTTTCTTACTTCCATTGCTGCCAACAATGAAGTTCACATTTGGTCCAAACTGGAAAGGACCAAGTAAATGGTGACACATGAAATTCTTTATGGTTATGCTTTCAATGACTCCAATATCTCCCAAACCCTAAAATAAATGGTAGGACAAAAACAGAAGGATATTTTAGCTGTTACAAACCAATCAATCAATAAATAAATAATGAGCAACTGACTGAAGGAGATGTGATTTGGTCCTTAAACAATTCTCGGTTATCCTCTCTGCCATCCTCTTCTGTAACTGCTTCCAATCTGCTTTTCTTTGTGAATTTCGTATCGCTCAAAATTTTGCTTTTTCTCTTCATAGTAACATCTGGATCCACTGTTGAAATATAGAAATCTTGTTAAAGGATAACAATTGCATGCGTATCGAGAATCAAACTAATGGCCCAAATACACTTCACGCTAAGTACGTGTATGCATACGCAGGATGGCTGCCACAGGTATCCTGCGTATTTTTGGTCCAACCTTTGAGCACATCCCCCTAAGGTCTCGATATACTCCAGTTTCGGATGTGTACGCATGTGCCTACGTAGCGTAAGCGGCATTGCTAACATACTCCACTTCGTAATTGATGTCAAACATATTGACAGTTGTCAACATATTGCCGGGCAGGTAGAAAGTGTTTTGTTGCGGTCTGCCTCATCGTGGAATTTTAAATATCCGTTTTGACATCAATTACGAAGTGGGGTACGTTAGCAATGCCGCTGGCGTTGCGTTCGAACACTTCCAAAACTGGAGCATATCGAGACCTTCGAGGCCTAGCTATGGAGGCGTGTGCACAAGGTACAGAACAAAGGTACGCAGGATATGTGTGGCAGCCATCCTGCGTATGCGTACACGCAAATTTGAGCCAATTAGTTCTTGAGTGTAAGGATACACAGGTGCAATACCAACAGAAATTGCGGGGCAATACACACAATACACTCTGAGGTTGTGTGAGACTGAAACATTATAGTAGTAGTACACAATAAATTTAATGGTCTAATGCACCATCTTGGTTGGCGACGCTGGCGCTGTCTTTTGTCGTTTTCTTAAGACACATTAATAACAGTACCGCCTATGTAGCCATGTTTATTGTGTTAGTACTAAATCGACAGTTGTCAACGTATTTCCGGGCCGGTAGAAAAGGTTTTGTTGCAGACTGCCACCTTGTGGACATAGTTTTTAAATATCCCTTTAGACATAGTACGCAGTGGAGTGTATGTTAGCAATACCACTTGCGTAGCGTTCGCACACCCCCGAAACTATATCGAGACCTTAAGGAGTAGGTCTGTAAATGCTATTGTGATGAGAGCTGAGGCCAATAAAACAAAGCCTAGTCGTTTGAGGAAGTGATTTGATCTGAATCGTTAAAATATTTTGCATTGCTATGGTATTTTGCCTACAAAATAACGAGGATTTTTTTTACTGGAGTGACAGCTTCAGCTACTTCACAGGAAGGCACCATACAGTACAAAACTCGACCACTGACAGTTGACACATCTCTGAACGCGCAGGTGCATTGAAACATACCAATCATAATACTTACAGCCAACACATTATGTTTAGGTTTCTATTCAACTGTACAGGAGATGAAATTTCATGGGGGTTGATATCATAAAACGCTACAGTTTGCGAGTCATAGGCTATTATTGCAAGATGAGATAGAGCATAAGGTTTAGTACCAATGCATTGAACAGGTGCAGACGTCCAATCCTCTCATTAGTAAATTTAACTTAATATCAGCAATGGAATGTAATTTTGAAATGTTAAATTATACAAAGTGTTCTTTAAGAATAGAGGAAATAGACAGCATACGAACCTAACGCTGACTTCCTGATATGGACTGAGCGACGTGTTGTGAAACATGTGGGAGTGTCTTAACTTATCTGACTGATTGACAAAAGATAGTCTTTTGTAGTTGTCATGTACCCGGATGTCACAATTAAGATGCATTCATACTCTACCGTCAAGAAGTTAAAATAGTAAACACTCCGACTGGGCAAAACCTAAATTTTGCAATCTCATGTGAAATATTTTGTTAGACTCAATGGATGCTTTGGCTT
The DNA here is from genome assembly GCA_016801105.1 of Esox niger. Classification (NCBI taxonomy): domain Eukaryota; kingdom Metazoa; phylum Chordata; class Actinopteri; order Esociformes; family Esocidae; genus Esox; species Esox niger. The sequence goes on along the minus strand of JACXGJ010000020.1, from coordinate 60,383 downwards.
GTTTACAATTAAGCATTTAACCATCAGCGCGTAATCGGCTTTGAGAGTGAGATAGAATCCGCCTGTTACCGAATATGTATAAAAACTCTAAAACTGCGAACTCTGTACTTATACCTTGAAATATATATTTTTGGAGTAGTGTTTGCAACAGGTGTCGCGCTCACTCCACCAAAAACCAGAACACACGTTTTTTGCTATAACACCATATCTTAAAACAACCCGCAAAGCCAATTTGATCTTGCACACTGTCATTTATCCCCAACGTAAAACTACCATATTGGAACGCTCACGTGGGCAGACATTACGCGAGATTTTACTGCTTTTCAGTAATTAACCTCAATAAAAGCTTATTGGGTGATGTGGATATTCCCTAGGGCGTTTGTGTCGAGGGAAGTCAGGATTTCGGAAACATCAGAATGAGTTTAAGCTTGGTAAGGATTTATTTTGGGTTGACTGCAAATAATAATTGCTTGACTAGCCTGCAGAAGTCTTCTTCGCAAGTACTTACCGTTTGACCAGCGTGTCAATAACCAACTTGTTATAGTTTACTGTTGAGCGATCTCAACATTATCTAGAACAACAGGAATAGTCATGCGTTTTGGTATTTAATATAATACACAAAGTCAACCATTAAACGTTGTAATTTGTAATTGATATTTAATGATTATAAACTGAATTGATTGAATTAAGTAATTCTCCAATTGAAAAGTTATTTTATTTCAATGTGGCTGATTTGTATTGTAATTGTATGGAACATATTTCTTTCGACGCAAGGGAATGCAATAATAGAATTTACTTCGTGTTAAGGGTCCTGATTACTGCAAATAAAGTTTAATTCTCAAGTTTAATATATAAACCTGACTGTGAGTTGGTCTTACAATGTCTGCTAAATGACAATTAAGAGCTCCACCTACATAATTCTTGTTTTCAATTTCCAGTTTAATTGTGGCCCGGGGTCCTGAATTCTTCAACATGTGTTCCATTCCTGCACTACCGATACCAGGATCCCAAGTATCAGTTCTCATCACAAGGGTAAACCTAAATCCTACCTGTGCTCTAGTGGAATTGTGGGGAAACTTTTTTCAAGAAAGGAGAAATGCTTATCAGCTAATGAGAAAGGAAATTCATATTTCCATGAAGAAGTTTTGTAAATCAGAGGGAAACCCTGGAGACCTGTGTCTAGCTCATCTTAATGAGACCTGGCACAGGGCTAGAATAATGTCAAAACATGAGCAGTGTTACAATGTGTTTCTCATTGATGAAGGGATATCACATGTCACTTCAAGTAATGCCTTAGCATGGGGTCAGAATCAATGTTTTAATTTACCCCCAGAAGTGGAGTTCTGCGTTCTTGCCAATGTGTCGCCCTTATCTCATGAAACCAAATGGACTCCAAGTGCCTCTGATTTTTTAGAGTCTCTATATGGTAAAACATTCAATGGAATCGTGCAAGATATATTGCCAGACAGAACAGTCCTCCTTTATATTCCGACTGTTAACCAACATATGTATGAAGTAGGCTTTGCCAGAAATCTCCACAGTGAGAAATTCAAACAACTTGTTATATCGTCGCTCAACTTGCCAAAGCAGAAAGCCTTCTCGACAAAAGCAGTGCTGCCTACCATGTCACAAGAACAGACTGAAATTGTCAGACTACATGAGCTATTTCAGAAATATTTCTATCCAGAACTGCTAGCTGACTCCGTAGAGATTGTGGAAGTCACAGAGGTAATTAACCCACAGCGCATCTTCTGCAGACTCTCAATTTTCTCACAAGAGCAGAAGAAACTCTCTGAACAGATTCATGAATATCATGAAGGAAGATTGTCTTTTTGCACGGAAAGGCCTAAGGTCTCAGGAACTCCATGCACAGCAAGAGGAAGTAATGGCCAGTGGTATCGATCTCTACTGCAGCAGGACATTGGATCAGACAGTTCTGTTGTGGAAGTACTACATGTGGATAGTGGAAAGACTGATTTTGTCCACGTGAGTAACATCAGACTACTAGCTGCCAAATTCTTAAGATTTCCAGTTGTGACTTATGTCTGCTCACTCCAAGGGATCAAGAACACAGGCATTGGCTGGACAGTGGATGAAATTGAATATCTAAAATCTTTGCTCTTGCACCAGACTGTCATTGCCAAATTCCAATACATGGACTTGGATATAAACTATGTGACACTCTATCGAGAGGACAATGTAAACATCAACAACCTTTTCAAGGGGATGAAGAGAGATAATCTGGTGTCAGAGGGTCCTCCAACTCAAACAAAAGTTGAACGCATTTCCTTAGAAATGCAAGACCGTGAGTCTCCCAGTCCAGACTCTCCCTTAGCAACAGAGGCTACCCTGAATGCACATCTGTTACAGGTAGGCAGTGTCTTGGACATCAAAGTATCTTTCATTGAAAGTCAGACAAAATTCTGGTGCCAGATGGCACAAGGGAGTACAAGTCTTAAAATCCTTATGCAAGACATCCAGCATCATTATGCCTCCACTCCTCCACAGAAAATTGATGAAGACATTTGTGTTTCTCTTAATCCTGAGGATGGAATGTGGTACAGAGCCCAGATCATTCAAAATAGTCAGCTTCCCCATGTAGATGTGCGGTACATAGATTATGGAATAACCAAAAGGGTTTCTCTTCAGGACGTGCGCCCCTTAGAACCAGTGTTTCAAAGACTCAGTCCCCAGGCTTTTCAATGTTACCTGCAGAATTTGACCACCCCTACCAGTCTTTTTCCAATGGAATGGAGTGATACTTCTTCATTTGAGTTCCAGAGCTGGGTTGACTCCAATGTTAGTTTGAAATGCACTGTAAAGGAAGTTATGAATGATCCTCAAGGCTTCAATGTTACTATGGTAGTCAATGAAACACCATTTAAAAGTGCTTTCAAATTATTGGTTAAAAAAGGAGTTAAAGCCCCAGCTCCTATGAAACTCCCACTTTCTCATGCCCTACCCAAAATGTATAACTTATCATTATACAACATTGAAGTTGGAACAAAAGAGAAGGTGTGGATCACTTGTGTAAAAAGCACTATTCACTTCTACGGCCAACTGGAAAGAAATTCTGCTGTAATTGACACACTAACAAAAGATCTTCAGCATATTTGCCAGCAGACAAAGAATGTAAAATGTCCTCAATCACTAGATGCTGTTTGCATTGCAAAATATACTGATATGCAGTGGTACAGAGGACAGATTAAAGCAACACATCCAATCATCCAGGTTCATTTTGTTGATTATGGTGACACAGCAACAGTGAGCCAATCCGATATCCTTCCCTGGCCTGTAGAAGCTGACTTGCTCATGTCAGTTCCAGTGCAAGCTCTTCTGTTTGGACTCTATGGTGTTCCAGGAGATGTATCCCAAAATGTCCACAGCTGGTTTGAACAGCGTGCCACCAACCAAAGTGTTACCTTTGAAGTGGTAGGAAAAGATTCTGGTGGAAAGCTGTTAGTTGAAATGTATGATGGAACAATCCATATAAATGAGAAGGTCAGAGAGAAGCTGAAAGAGGAAACACTAGGAAACAATGTTTTAGTCCAACGCTCTTCTAACAGTTATAAACAATCAAGTTTTGGATCCACAGATGCTTTTCACAAGGAAATGATTTCTCCCAAAAGAGCGCAAACCGCAACATCTTACAGTTGGAATGCAAATGGGACTATAATAAACCACAGTAATGCAATGTGTTTTGCATCGCTGCCAAAGACTGTTGGACAATTTACTCTTCAACAGTCACAATGGGAAAGTACATCCGAAAAGAAGCCTATGGCTGAACATGATGGAAATAAATACAGTGTCTATAAACTTTCTGACCTTCCACTGAGACCCTTGAAACCAGGGTTGGTAACTGAGGTGTATGTTTCACACTGTAACAGCCCTTCCAATTTCTTCATTCAGATGGCAAGGGATCAAGAGAATATCTCCCTTGTGAACAAACTTGTTTCACAGTCTTGTGATGCCCCTCAGGTTGACCTGAAGAATCTCCAGTGTGAGGACCTGGTGAATGCAGAGCATCCCGAAAACACCTCATGGTATCGTGCCATAGTAAGGAACAAACCTAGAAATGGAACAGTTCATGTTGAATTTATAGACTTTGGAAGTGAAGCAACAATTCCATCTCTGAAAGTAAAACAAATTGACAAACAGTGCCTAGAATATCCCAGGTTCAGTATTCATTGTGTACTAGGAGGAATAACTAATACTAACAAACAAACATGGGGGGACAAGGTCAAATTAATGTTCAAAAAGGCTACAACAGGCAACAGTGAAAACAAACTGACATGCACATTCATAAAGGAGATCGGGTCAGTTTGGGAAGTTAGTCTAGAAGATGAAGGTATTGTTTTTGAACATTCAGTTAAAGCTTATCAAACGGTCCAAGCAGATGGATCACATATATTTTCAGGTGTAAGCACAATTCCCCTACTGTACAAGAAGCCATGTATTTCCCAGAACCAGACTTTAGATGTCTATGCGTCCTCTATAACTGGACCCAACTACTTCTGGTGTCAATATGCAAACTCCGAAGAGCTAGACAGAATATCGAAAATTGCTCAAGAGTTTGGTAAGTTAGAACTGCAAGACTCTGTGCTGATGGATACCCCAAGCCCCAGAAGTCCTTGCCTTGCTCTGTTTGAGGAAGACAACCAATGGTATCGTGCTCAGGTCATTCACCAAACTAATAATCTTTTCACTGTTCTTTTTGTGGACTATGGAAATGAGTCCAAAGTTGATCTCAAAGCCATGAAGTCCATCCCACCTTTGCTACTAGACAGTGCCCCTCAGGCCTTTTTGTGTTCTCTGGATGGATTTGAGCAGTCCAAAGGTACCTGGGATGACAATGCCGTGGATGGGTTCTATCAGCTTATAGTTGACAAATCATTGAAAGTTAAAATTCTGAATATGGATGATAATCTGGAAAATCCCACCCCACTGTACCAGGTAAATGTAGAGTGTGAGGATCATGTTATAAACAACTTGATGAAATGTTATTGGTGTTGCTGTGATTTTCAAGTCATTAGCAAACCATTTGAGTGCACCATTTCAAATGAAACTTTAAACTTGTCTGAGTATAAATGTTCTACACAAGAAACAAATCCCAAGTGGAATTCCACTGAGCTATCAGTGATTGATGGATCACCAACCATTAAGCAACATTCAGAAGACAATCTGTCAGTCAGAAGAATCTGTTATGATAGTCCTGCAGGAGTCTCAAGTCTCTCCAGTTTACCTTCCAATAGTGTCCACAAATATCAAAATCTTCCAACAAGGTCCATCAAACCAGGTTGGGTAGCAGAAGTCTGCATTTCACACTGTAATAGTCCATCAAGTTTCTTTGTTCAATTAGCAGAGGATCAAAATGAACTGTTCTCTCTTGTGGAAAGACTGAATTCTGACCATTCAAATGGTGCATACAGGAATGTTGTTAATCCTCAGCCAGGGGATCTGGTCAATTCTGAGTTTCCAGGTGACAGTTCCTGGTATCGTGCACTCATTCTAGAAACTATTGGAGAAGAAAAAGTTAATGTACAATACATTGACTATGGCAATGAAGCAAAGGTTTCAACCCTCAAAGTTTGTAGGCTAGACACTCACTTTCTGGAGCACCCACGTTTTAGCATTCATTGTTCTTTAAGTGGACTTCTAGACAGTCAAGACAAAGCCTTTGAACAATACTTGATCCAGTTCAAGAAAGCTGTAGACTGTGTGAAAAAATGTACCTGCAAGTTCATCCAAGAGACTGGAACCACTTGGGAGGTTTGTTTTATAGACCAGAACGACATACTAACAGATTCACTAAATCTATGTTATTCAGCCTCAAAATCTAATCCTCTTGACAAGAAAAGCCCACGTTCTGGGTCTGTGCCATCCCAGTTCGAGGGGGCTCACAGGAAGCGTACTACTCAGCTGCAGTTCCGGGAACCAGACATTTTCATGGGACAGACTCTGGATGTGTATGCATCCTCTATAGCCAACCCTGAATATTTCTGGTGCCAGTATGCAAACTCTGAGAAACTCTGTGAAATTGCTATAGTTTGTCAGGATATTGGAAATACAAATCAAAAGGACACAGTCCCAAGGTCTACCCTAAACCCTGGAAGTCCTTGTCTAGCACTGTTTTCTGAAGATGAGCAATGGTATCGAGCTCAGATTAGCAAATGTGATAACATTATCTCTGTTGTCTTTGTGGACTATGGAAATGAGTCTGAAATTGATTTGAAGTCTCTGAAGTCACTTCCAATTCATCTGCTAGAGCTCCCGCCTCAGGCCTTTCTATGTTCCTTGAATGGATTTGAGAGCTCAAAAGGCAGCTGGGATGACATTGCTATTGATCGATTCTATGAGCTCCTTGCTGATAAGCCTTTAAAAGTGACTATTCAGAAAATGGATTGTAACAATGAGCTCCCCATTCCTCGATATGAAGTAAAAGCTGAGTGTGAGAAGCTTGTTGTGAATGACTTCATGAAAAAGTTGTGGAGGAGCTTCCCTGCTGATTCTCAATCAGGTTGGTTCACTTAAGCCTAGACACTTGGTTTCTTAATTGTACAAACATTTATTGTGCTTTTCTTCCATTTCTATATTATGGTACGTATGGTACGTTTTTTATTTAATTCATATTCCACAACATTTATTGACAGTTGTCGATTTTGCCACAAAGAAGCCACTTCTGAAGAAATATTATTAAACATTTTATTTTTGTCCCTGTAATGTTCAGAGCTAATTATATTTTGGTGACTTGCAAATTTTCTTTTGATACTATAAATTTCAATCGTAAAATCGTATTATGCTTAAATGTTGTTTGCACATAAAAAAGCCCCACTATATCATTTCAAATTCTTTATCTGTATATAGCGTATGCATCTGCAGTATATGATTTCAGTAACTTCATATTTCCTCCTTTTCAGAAGGGATGTCTGACCTGTAGCGGGCAACTGGGAGAAACCTATGGTTGAATCTGCATATTGAGCTGTTTTGATTTATGGGTGGAATGGACGACTGACTGGAGTCATTTTTAGTCTATAATATTTGTCCTGTAGAAAGTTGGGCCATTCACTGATTGCATACATTTTAAATATCATTGTCAGATTGAACATCCAACCAGTTCCTATACAGGAATTCTGTTAAACCGCAGCCAGCGGATCAGGTGTCTGTTTCCTGTTATCGTGCAATCATTCTAGAAACTAGTAGAGAGAAATTCATGTACAATACATTGACTATGGCAATGAAGCAAATGTTTCACCCCTCAATGTTTATAGGCTAGACACTCACTTCCTGGGGTACACACGTTTTCGCATTCAATGTTCTATAAGTGTACTTCTAGACAGTCAAGACAAAGACTTTGAACAAAACTTAATCCAGTTTAAGAAAGTTGTAGAAAGTGTGAAAAGAAAGGTCATCTAAGAGATTTCCCATTTTCTCTGCTGCTCAGAGGTGTGCACTTTCTCATTTTCAAACACCTTACATGCGCTGTATTCAGCTGCTCTTTTTGAAGGAAAAAACATGCATATAAACATACTAGGCCCTCTGTGCTATCTGTTTGACACCTGTGTGTGTACATGCTTGAGTATACTTCATGCTATGTGATAGACGATTGAATTCTTGTTTCATTGTGGTTACTGAGATACACACTTGTCCAATGCCAGTAACCTAACTTGCCTTTGCAAAATTTCTCAAGTGCTAATGAACCCGAACAGGTTTTGAAATTGAATTTCAAAGGACGTTTTGATGTGTAATCTGACTTTCAAAGGAGTATCATGACCTTTGTTTGGAACTGAAAGCAATAAAATTGGACTATCATGCATTATCAACGTTTATTGGAATATTCATTTTGTTGCCAGAAACAATTGATATAGTCTTGAATAAGCCGAAGTGCAGTACTCTGTCTTCCTGAACATCACTACAAATAACGCAAAATTCCAATTGCCCTCAAATGTTCTGTTTCTGAAGTAACAGTTTAGCTTCCACTAACATTTCACTTGGTTTTAAAACGTGGGTGTTGTCGGGTCGTGGGGACAGCAGTTCCAGCAGGGGACCCCAAACTTCCCTTACCCGAGCTATATTTGGCAGCTCTGACTGGGGGATCCTTAGGCGTTCCCAGGCCAGTGTCAATATAATCTCTCCACATAGTCCTGGGCCTACCCCGGGGTCTCCTTCCAGCTGGATGTGCCTGGAACACCTCCCTAGGGAGACGTCCTGGGCGCATCTTTACCAAATGCCCGAACCACCTCAACTGGCTCCTTTCATTGCAAAGGAGCAGCAGCTCTATTCCGAGTTCCTCACGGATGACTGAGCTTCTCACCCTATCTCTAAGGGAGATGCCAGCCACCCTTCTGATAATTATTTTCAGCCGCTTGAACCCAGAATTATATTTTGCATTAATTAAATATTTCACATCCAGCACAAAAACATGGGTTTAAAAAAAAAAATGTATTCATGAAAATCCCAGACTGCGTATTTAGCCAATAAGAGAAAGTTATTAGGTTAGCAGGGGTTCTCCCCTCATTCATTTTTCTTTGATGATGCCAAAGTGTAGTCTACCTTAGGATAAGCTTTTTCTGTCAGAAAAAGACATGGACACATTGTAAGACAATAGCTAGTGATCATTTTGTCATGAACAACTATCAAAATTTGTTTCAATCCATTCACACGTTGAAACTCTATAGACTGAACTTGCTTGACACCCCAAGGGAGAAAGTAGGGGAGTCACCATCTCAATTTTAACAGGTGTGTGTGTACATTCATTCTGCTTACTGCCACAGCTTGATAGCATTCCAACTTTTCAAATTGATGGTGAGGAAATGTTTTTGAGAACCCTTTTGTCGTATCCTTTAACTTCGCCATAAGAAAGCACTCTGAAGGTGATTGCTAACTGGCGTTAAGAGCCTGTAGAAGCTAATTTCACACTTAAGTTTATATAAATCTTTGACAGCTGTCAGGTCCTGGCTATGAGGATTCCCCTAGCCATCTCCGCACTGGTCTGGGGGCCATAGTCAGGACTGGGCAAATGATATGCCTCCAGGAATCTCCATGCAGTACATCAGTTCCTCTAGCTGGAGATCCTATATTAGTAGAGCTTGTCCACCCCACTGTGTGGATCATTGTTTATGCCTTGTGTGCGGTTTTAGTTCTGGTTTTAGATCTGTTATGTTGTTTTACAAAGCACTATTAAAAAGAATGTCTTGCTACCACTCTGCCTGTGTCCTGCCGCCTCTACTGTGATAACAGCTGAATTTGTGCCATATGTTAAGTTATATAAGGGCATGGGCTGACCAATAGTTGCGCGTTCAAATCCATGGAGAGGTGATTTTATTTTCTAAACTTAACCCTAGTTTTATAAAACCTAATTAAATTTTTTATTGTTAACCCTAACCTTAATCCTAACCCTAACCTCTGTATTGTGATACCTAACGTTATATCTAATTTGTAAAATACATTAAATATAATTTGAAACCAATCATGCCTTTGTAATTTTGTAGTATATTATAGCTTTTGGCAGCGCATTTTAATGAACCCTAACCTCACATGAGATGTCGTACGAATTCATCTGTCAAAGATTTCAATTTTGTTACTTATTTCTTGTAGACGTTTGATCTACAAATAATTTATAATAGACCGTTGAGGTCTGACTAATTCCTAGTTCTGTGGTTCCATTTCACATCTGCAAATCAAGTGGGAAGAAGTAGACTGGTCACAATTCTACCTAACCCAGCTCAGCAGCCAAGCTGTAAGAGTACCCGGTGTTGTTTAATGTTGCTTGGCAACCTTCCCTTTCGAATCCTGACAGAAATGACAGAGTTGCACCAAGCAGCAGCTGCTGGAGACTTTGATCTGGTAAAGGAGATTCTGAAGAAGAATAAATGCAACCCTAATCATAAGGACATAGATTGGAACTACAAGACACCGCTTCACTGGGCTGCAATTAAAGGTAACTCTTGAAAGTTTGTGTCCACTGAACAATAGGGTTACGTTTAGCAGGGCATTAGGGAACAATAATATATTAACACATTTATACTAACAAATTTACTTTTGTAAAAATAAATTATGTTGATTCTATTCATGTTCTAGCTTTTGTTTACTGAACACTGCCAGTTCAAGGTCTGTCACTGACCATCTGTAGCATTGGTGTCAAATGAGGACTATTTCAATGAGGGCTGAGTGCTAGCAGGTTTTAGCTCTTACCTTGTACTTGATTAATTAGTTAGGTGACTATGTAGTAGGGATCTCCCCTCACCTAGTTGTACTGGTGTCAGTTGGGCACCAACTGAAAGGACAAATCAAAAACCAGAATACACTAGGTCCTTCTTAAAATTGGTTTGACACCTATAATTTACTGTATTCCCATATTTTTCTATACATCCCAAATAACAACCTATTCTAAATTTTAGTAGAGCAATTTAACAACCTATTTTTTCGATCAGGACTACCTTATTTAGAAAGCTTTGCACAGTTTTTTGACCAATTGGTTCTGAGGAAATGTATCAGACTACAGGGAATATTGTGTCTTTTGGGAAATTTTTCTAAATACATTATTTTTACATTTAGTCACTGTTTCCCAGGACAGACAGAGACGGTAAGGATTCTGGTGGAACACGGAGCCAGAGCCAGTCTAAGAACTGATAGTGGATGGACAGCTGCCCACTTTGCAGCTGAGGCTGGGAAACTTGGAGTGCTCCGTCTGCTCCACTCACTCCACTGCCCTGTAGATAAAGAGGACTGCTCTGGGGACAGACCAGTCAGGATAGCACAAATATACGGACACACTGACTGTGTTCGCTTCCTTGAAAAGTATGTTTCTGCATAGTAATATAATTGTCCAATTTCAGTGGTTCTACTTTGCTCCAAAACACACACGTGTCTGTTTTGAATGTGATTAAGGACAGTGAATTGAGGGGTGGGTATCAGAGGGTGTAAATAGAGATACCCAACCTCTGTTCAAATATTTTAGTAAGCCATATCAGTTTATAAGACATACACGTTCATTTCCAGTCCTATCCATTAGTAGAAATTGCAAAGTTTAAGAACCAAGGTCCCCGTTGCCAGCTGTCAGAAGAATCCGCCAGAACAATACATAACAATGTGCTGAGGTAGTCCAGTAAATCTGTATAGGATTTAGGACTGTGTTAAACTTAATTACTGCTCTCTTGAAATGATCTCAATGTATTGCTCTAACCATAACACCTATTTCTAATACTAACCCAAATTGGGACTATAAACCTAATGCTAAGCCATCGCTTAAAATTTATTCTTCATAGGGATCAACTAAAGGGATCAGAATTATTTTTTATGGTACATTAATAATTTTAAGTCACAGAAAATGTACAGCACTACATGTGAAAACACCACTCTTGCAAGAAGCATGTATCTTCTGCAGTACAGCAAAAATGTAAGCTTGATAGCTTATTTTCTGTCTAAGTGAATAATGTATGTGGTGGCACTCTATTCATTCCCCATTAAAACCTGCAATATTTATTATTCTCCATTGTTGGCCGAAATGTTACACTTTAACTTTGGTTTAGTAAAATATTGAAGGTTTTAGTAGTTAGTGGGTGTTGTGCCTTTTCCTTACCATGATTTAATTTTGTGGTTGCACCTGAACTCTTGTTGACTGAGTGAGTACTCTCAACTCCTACTCTGTTCATTAATTAAGTTTTTAATACTTGTTTAAACATACAACCCTAGTATATTAACAAGAGCTTCCTTCCATCATTTCCACCATTGTTTTACAAAAAACATTTATAATAACACAATTGCCAAAGTTGAAAATAGTGGAAAGACTATGAAACTTCTTTCAGTTTTTCAAAATGGTATCTCGTCTGAAATAGGAATAATTAAAGATACCAGCAGACCAAATGACATGACAACTTGATTTGAAGAATTATCTATTTTGGTTGTTTGTTTTAACCAACTCTTGTGTTTTTGTAAAATTTACTGTAAAATCTGGTTACTATTGTTTGTTGCTTGATTTATTATACATTTTTTACATAATCACTACATCTTAAAGAAAACAAAGTATGTTATGTATTTGCTTGAGAGGCTTACGTTTGTATGAACATATCAGTGTTTGTTGTAATTTTACAGGGCAATGCCCCAATCTCAAAATCACAGAAATATAAAATTTCTTACTAATTGATTCCCATTATTAGTATGATGGGAATCAAAATGTGTGAATCCAAAATGTCTCTCAATTCTTTATGTAGTGAACTGCTTTTGAACACTAATGCAGGAATACAGGGACATTTGGGATTCAGTCTCTGTTGGATGTGTAGCATTTCGTTCATCTGAATCTGTTTGCTTCCTGTCTCAGGGCAGAGCTAGATTGCCGGGCCTACCGCCAGATGGCAGTGTTGAAAGGTTTCCCGCTGGATGACACAGACGAGGAATGGGAGGAGCAGAAAAGAGAGGATGAACTTAAGAAGACGACAAACAAACACAGGGGGTTAAAAAAGCTAATGAACAAAGACGGTATTGGGAAAATACCACAGAAACAGTTTATATAATGTACTCAAAACAGATTTAGAAAAAATATTAGTTCCCTTTGGTCAGAAGAATACCTCTCATTTGGACCCTTGTGTGCAATTGACATGTAATCCTTTATTTTAATTACATGTGTACAAATTATGTATCTAAACACCATTTTTTAAATAATATCAAATTAAATCATGTACACATGGAATACATTTTTAAATATGAATTACTATAGTAACGTTCACCATTCTACATTAATAACTATAGGACAGCTATTCTACTTAAAATGTTGCTTTAGAAGTAATTTTATGTTTATTATTGTATTGATATTATGCAATACACACAGCATTAACAACATAAAAAAAGGAACAAAGAATATGTTACAGAATTAATTGAGGTGTACTTGCCAGCTTGTTTACGACGAAGTGTATGACATTGAAATTGGGACAGCCAAACCATGTAAAACAATTTAGTTTTAGGGTTAATTAATGGCAATTATACAAAATACAGTAACTGTCAATAAACATAGTCAATAAACCTTGGATAGCTAAGGCATATGAAACCAATCTGGCTTGGTGAGAAAAAACCTACAATCAGTGTTTTGAAGCTAATAAGTGGTAATGCAAATTAGGCTGATTCATTGTCATCTTTGATCATTATTTTGGAATATCTAACTGGTGCATTAGCGCTTATTCACTTTAAAACTATGTGTTTTAAAGAAAACAATAAAAACCTGTGAAAAAAGTTGGTTCCTTGTCTCTAGCTTAATTGTTTTCCACATACATGAGATGGAAAAATGTATTGTCTAATAGTACAGTTGATCACTTGAATACTAGACCCATGTCTAGTAGTTTTGGTAATCGTTTAAAAGTTGTTATACTAACTAGTTTAACTGTTATCCAAACCATCTTGAGAAGCCAAATTGCAGCAGTCTGGACATTTTGAGTTGTTTTTATAGTGATAGCTTTTATTGTTTAGGCTCTAGAGCCTGATAACAAAATGTTAATAATAATAAGATTTACAGGCAAGCTCCTCAAATAATCATACTATAAAGAGATTTTGATTAATCCTTTGACTTTGGACACAACACATTTTTAAGTTATAATGACAATGGAAAGATCTCCCTATGTGTGTCAGAATTTAGTACGTAAGATGTAAATGAACCCTAGATTAATTATCTGTATAGGAAAAGGTATATGAAAAGAATACGAACAGAAAACAGAATCGTCTCAACATTATAGCAGGTCATTTCTTCTTCAGTGAGGATGACAGTTTGGAGGAAGTTTCACTTAATGTTGATTGTGAGTTCTGGAGAAAGAATAAATGAGTTAGAGACATCTCATCCAGTGTTTTTTGACCAATATATTGATGTCAAATCAATTAAATATTATTTGTGATCTCACCTTTATGTTGAAATATGCCAGAAGTGCAACACGAACCTGTTGGGATAAATGTTAAAATGGGTGTTTTTTGCTTTGTTATTGTCATTCATACATTTATTGCACCTTGCAGTGTATTCTATAATTTAAGAAGCGTACCGTTCTTTCCCCCATATACGTGGTGAGTAGAATAAAGAAGCCCTGTGATGGTATAAAAAAATATAATAATTTAATCTTGGAACGTGAAGAGAAAAAAGTCTGTTACTGTATTTGATCTATAAGCAATTATCTTAGCCAAAGTCATGTTCAATTACGTTTCAACTCAGCCAATACCTGAACTGAATTTATTATTTAATTTCACCTGGATGCAGATTTCAGTCCTACCTGAAATGCGTTCAGCAGTGTGAAGCCATAGTTCACAATTTGGGCTAGAGGTTGTTCTGTTAGGTCAACCACCAGAACAAAAAATCCCAAAACCCATGTTCCGCCAAAGATGGGGGTTAGGAGGACAACTGCTTTCAGGATACCTTTGGCCACTTCTTTATCATCCTTACTGTGGTTTTCTAGACTTGGTCTCAAGAGCCTCATGATAACCACTATCATGCAGAACACATTGATAATTACAACAGTCCAGACAGGCAGAATGAATGCAAAGATTGAGCCCTGAAAAAGCCCGTCATAAATCAACCAGCAAGTCTTAGGGTCATAGTAGGAGTTTTCTTGGCCATTACTGAAGGTGATGAAAGTAATAAATACTATTACCAGTGGACAGATATAGCCAACAAAAAAGCTCAGTCCCAAGCAAACCTTCTTGCTGATCTGATGGAACAGAAATACCATCTGATGAAGAATCATTATACTAAGACACAACATCCAGAAGAACATGGCCAGGTAGCAAAAATGCATCAGTACCACACAGATTCTACACCAATTATTGATTTTTTGAGGAAAAGAGGCGGCGAGAAAGCTGCAGTCGGCTATCAGTAAACACAGGCAGATGTTAATGTGGGCTGTATGGCGACAATATGAGACATTAGACTTCACAACAGATCCCCACACAAGGCATTCGATCACCAGACAGATGAAAAGGGAGACAATTGAGACACTGACACCCACATAGGTTATCTCATCCAGATATGGTAGAGTCGTTGCTGTTTTTGATACAAGGATGGTGAAAGAGGATAAGTGGTTACAAGAACATTTTTTTTCGTCATTAGCACCACCCCATGTACAACCTTCACTAGACCATGCATGTTCCACGAAATCCCAATACACGCACACCATCTTGTGGTTGCGGGGCCTTTCAATGAACAAATTGAAATATATTGAGATGGATCCAATCCCAGTGGTTGATCCATTCCCAGTGGTTGATCCATTCCCAGTGGTTGATTCATTCCCAATCCCAGTGGTTGTGGACACCACAATGCTATTTGTCTCTAGACTGGCATCTGATGTTTGCCTTAGATAGTTGTTCAGAGATTTAAAGCCTATAGTTTTAACCCAGTTATTTGATTTAGTTGCCATTAACACAGTGACGTTGAAAACGTTGTTCGCACAACCCGCCTCGTCAGGTTGACAACTGTTCAGTTCTATGTTTGGGTATGCATATGTGGATGCATTGACTTGTGACTGTTCAACCAGGCCTTCAACAGATCTCAGATATCTTTCAGCTATGGACAAGTTGTTAATTATAGGAGTATTAGGGTTGTTAAAGGTCCATGAGTCTTTTAGAGAGTCATACAAAAGATTGCTTGATGAGTTGAGAGCAAGCTGTAAACAGGGAAGGGGGGTAAGAGGGTCATGTTTTAGTACAGATTCAGATTTTGTTCTCGTTGTTGTGGACTTTAATATTTTGTTATAATAGTTTATACATATTGCCAAACAGATTAACAATGGTAGATATGTTTTTTTCTTATACTTACTTGTAATTGAGTCTCATTCATTGTGTATTTTGCTAGAGAAGATGCATTATTGACGTTTGTAAGAATGCTTACAGAAGCATTCAAATTAGCGTATGTGTTTATGGACTCTGAGTTACTGGTGGAAGTTATCAGACGTACAAATACTTGTTGAGCGTTACTACTAAAGTAGCCAAGTCCACTGCCAACATTCTGTAATGACAGAATAAACAAATTACATAAAAAGAATGTGCCTTCAAATGCTGCTGCTGGGTGCTTTTTTGACACTTTCTTGTAACTTTTAGTTACTTGTCAAAACAGATAATCAGGTGGCTACAACTCAATATAAAAAGCATGCAGACATCGTCAAAAGGTTTAGTTGTTGTACTACCAAACAAACTGCTGGAAAACCTTTTAGGGGTTTAACACATTGAAACTTGGGGAACTGTGTTCTTTAAAGGTAAAAAGGGTTCTATAAAGAACACATTTTTAGTGGCTCAACATAAAAGCCTTTGGGGAACATTTTGGAGAGGGCATTTTCTTCAAATAGTTCTTTGAGAAACAATTAGGAGGAGTTCTTTAGTGTATAAAGAATAGACTGCAGAATTAGACTATATTTACAGGTGCATGAATTATATGTATGATTGGCTGTATTGGTTGTTAATTGGCAGATACATTTTGGATGTTGGCCAAGGTATTGTCTCTGCTGCCTGTGTTAGAGTTAGGAAATGGATATAACCTTGAGCTGATCAGGTTGTAATCGTTTGTCAAGTGATTAGTAAACCATTTAATTCGAGAAAAGCATTTGGGGGTTCCACCACAGTTTTAATGTGAAATATCCTTTTTTTTTTAGCTAGGAATGTATTTTAAAGTTACAAAATAAAAATCTCCATTCAAAAAGACAATGCCTACCAAAGAAAAGGCCAAAATGTCATTTAGATCTGAATTTACACAGTTCGATATTTCATTGCTCCATATTCCATTATTTGAACATTGCCTCAGACGGTATCCAACACCATTTGTACACATTAGCTGAGCCGTAAAGCCAGCCTTTGCAGTTGGCCATGTACCATCACCTGCACAAACTATGGAATTTTCTGTGGAAGTAAAACAATAATTAGGTTAATAAGCAAGGCACCGGCATTCTTCAATACATCTTTACAGGCCGAATTTGCTGTTGCCTGCCAGATCTCACAACACACCGACAGGGGTTTAACATAGATTACTACCTAAGTGCGTCGTGGTGTTTTAATGCGATGCTCGACTCGATCATCAGTTGATGCAATGCTAAGTCAAATTTTTTCCTGCTCGGACGTTACATGCCATGTCATTGGCTGTGTTGTCATCCAAAAGATTGCTATAAAATTATGATGTGGTTAGTAGATATGTGAAATAGTTATCCAGCTGTTGTGGGATATGCAGGCATCAGAAACATCTGAGCAGACGAACTCCTAATGTACCCTTTAGGGCATTATTGATCGTATAGGGGAATACACTTGGTGTGCTTGTTTATACCTACTGTAGATAACAGGAATGTTGTTTGTTGCATTTCTGCTTTGGTTCAAGCGGTTCATAAAAATACAGGTTTCAGCTGGTGGGTAATTCTCATTGCAAGGCACAGAGATAAAAATGCTGTAAGTGATTGTATTGCTGGTGCTGGAAGCATCTGTGAATGGAACCATTATGATTTTACTGCCCAAGTGTGTTATTAGGCATTGCTATTCATTTCTTGTTGATATAAACATTTGTATGAAACAATAAAACCAATGAATGTGACGCCCAAAGGCTGAAACTTACTTTCAGGCGCATTTAATTGTGTTGTGTTGATTCCAGTCCATGCCACGATATACATTTCTGTGCTATTTGTAATTACACATTGAACTGTGACAGAGACCTCCTTTATTTGACTTCTGCAGTCGGGAAATTGGGGATTGCTACTAATATCAATAGTTGGTGGCAGGAGTGCTATGTCTAGTTTTGCACTGGCCATGTTTTCTATAGTCACATTGGTGGATAAAGGGTTGAAGATACATGTGTACGTTCCTGAAGGCAAATGAAAAGTAGAAGAAAATATAAACTTAACGATTAACGTTTATCAGTTGTCTGGGTGATTCTTGACCACTTCACTCAGCCTAGGCATTAATTTGGCTAGGTAACATAAGTCATTATTCATAATTTAACCTCCTACATGCTTTGCAGTGTACATTGTAAAAACTTTTCTCTGTCAATCTCTGGCAACTCTATGGCAGTTAGATAATTGCACATTATGCCTTACAACATGTTTTGGTTTACAGTTAGAAAAATATTGCTGTGTTATCCAAACTCATTTAAAAACATCCTCATTTTCGTTGAGTCCAACTTTAAGGGCTTTTACTACCAGTTCTACAGTGTGTGTAACATTGCAGGTTATGTCTTATAGGCACAGTGAAAAACACTTTCATATATAATGACAAGTAATGTCCCAAATGTCCCTATTTTCTGTATGGTACACACTACATTGGACCAGGGCATATTGGGATTTAGCCTGCCATTTGGGAAACCATCAAACACTAACCGGCTTTGTGACTTTTCCTAATGTCTTCTACTACAGTAGACATATACAATTTTACACATACCTGCCCAGAGCTCTGATGTATGCATTAGGTCAGCTGTAATGCTTCTGGTAGTATTGGTCACATTAGCCTGAGTACCAGTCGTAATGTCATAGTTGTCTGTATTTGTCAGAATCAATTTGCTTGGATTCATGTCTTCCAATGTTGTGCAGTATATAGTCTGCTTAGAATTATATGGTACTGGGCCTGGTGGTACATGAATCTGCACAAGTCCTGTAAACAAAGGCAAACATAATAGGATTCTATAGTGCACCAATTTTACTTGCATATCCTAAATTAATTAAGAATTGTAGCATTTTTTCTAGCTTACATTTCTTCGCCCACAATTTTCTTGTCAGACACAATAAAATTGAATCTCAAAGTGTTTATTTCCTGTTATTAAATTACATCTGTCAGGATTAAACTGAACAGACTGAACTGAAATGTAATTCATCCCAACCCTGATATCTGGGTTGTATTTCATGCATCTCAAATTAGGAATCCCACCATAACATTTGGTCAATTTATACATGTAATATTATTCATTTTGAAATGAAAAGGCAAATCTGAAGTGCTGAAACATTCTGATAATGTTGGACATACAGTAGCTAGTCTGTCATACCTGTTGTCACCAGAGTGATCACAGCATCATTATTACTCTGCAAGATTGCTGATCGGCTTGCAAGATCCTCAGCTGAAACGTTGGTGTTGAGGCTCATTTGAAAATTTATGTTGACACTACCAGCACTTTAGAAACAAAGATATGAGATCATAATATACTGTATGACAATCCCAGGAAACGACAGAAGAAATTCTAAACAAGCTGAAATACCTGAAGCCTGTGATGGTTAGGGTGTCAAAGTAGCTCAATGTACTGTAAACTTTTTTCAACTAGAAGAAGGAAAACAAGTTGTTGCATGTTGAAATGTGAAAATGGTTAGACACATATAGATCTTTGATTGGTTGTCAAATTAGTTTTATAACCCCTTTTCCAAAAAAGTTAGGAAGCTGCGTAAAATGCTAATAAAAACAATGGAATGATGTCCCTATATTTATCCCTATATTTAATTTTAAATAGTACAAAGACAATAAATCTAATGTTGACGCTGAGATATTGTTTTTGGAGAAATACTTGACCATTTAGAATTTGATGCCAGCAACACATTTAACGTTTAACCCTGTGTTGCATCTCTTCTTTAACAATACCCTGTAAGCATTTGGGAACTGAGCAGACCAATTGCTGTAGTTTTGTTATTGATATTTTATAATATATTTTATATTTCTCTCTTTATTTTGTTATTACATTTCTATTTTGCTATCTTCTACCAAGTGTTTTCTGTAATGCAAGTTCTGGTGCTAACAGTGGAATAACCTCTGTGTAAATGTAACAATCTGTGGATGACTTATAAGGAATGTTCTTGTGCTGCTGTTTAGACATCGATGTAGGGTATTATCTCACAAAAGGACTGACGAGTTTATCCAAGCACTGGAGCGTGAGGATTGAAATACCAGGGTGGTTCAGTAAACAGTTATGGTAACTGTAATTCATTGAGGATGAATATAAAATGCATGACATACAGTGGGGCAAAAAAGTATTTAGTCAGCCCCCAATTATGCAAGTTCTCCCAGTTAAAAAGATGAGAGAGGCCTGTAATTTTATCATAGGCGCACTTCAACTATGAGAGACAAAATTAGAAAAAAAAATCCAGAAAAACACATTGTAGGATTTTTAATGAATATATTGGTAAATTATGGTGGAAAATAAGTATTTGGTCAAAACAAAAGTTAACCTCAATACTCTGTTATATATCCTTTGTTGGCAATGACAGAGGTCAAATGTTTTCTGTAAGCCTTCACAAAGTTTTCACACACTGTTGCACTATTTTGGCCCATTCCTCCATGCCGATCTCCTCTAGAGCAATGATTTTTTGGGGCTATCGCTGGGTAACACAGACTTTCAACTCCCTCCAAAGATTTTCTATTGGGTTGAGATCTGGTGACTGGCTAGGCCATTCCAGGACCTTGAAATGCTTCTTACGAAGCCACTCCTTCGTTGCTCGAGCGGTGTGTTTGGGATCATTGTCATGCTGAAAGACCCAGCCACGTTTCATCTTCAGTGCCCTTGCTGATGGAAGGAGGTTTTCACTCAAAATCTCACGATACATGGCCCCATTCATTCTTTCCTTTAAACAGATCAGTCGTCCAGGTCCCTTTGCAGAAAAACAGCCCCAAAGCATGATGTTTCCACCCCCATGCTTCACAGAAGGTATCGTGTTCTTTGGATGCAACTCAGCGTTCTTTCTCCAAAAACGACAAGTTGAGTTTTCACCAAAAAGTTCTATTTGGGTTTCATCTGACCATATGACATTCGCCCAATCCTCTTCTGGATCATCCAAATGCTCTCTAGCAAACCTCAGACGGGCCTGGACGTGTTCTGGCTTAAGCAAGGGGACACGTCTGGCACTGCAGGATTTGAGTCCCTGGCGGCATAGTGTGTTACTGATGGTAACCTTTGTTACTTTGGTTCCAGCTCTCTGCAGGTAATTCACTAGGTCCCCCCGTATGGTTTTGGGGATTTTTGTGATCATTTTGACCCCACAGGGTGAGATTTTGTGTGGAGCCCTGGATCGAGGGAGATTATCAGTGGTCTTGTATGTCTTCCATTTTCCATTTGCTCCCACAGTTGATATCTTCACACCAAGCTGCTTACCTATTGCAGATTCAGTCTTCCCAGCCTGGTGCAGGTCTACAATTTAGATTCTGGTGTCCTTTGACAGCTCTTTGGTCTTGGCCATAGTGGAGTTTGGAGTGTGACTGTTTGAGGTTGTAGACAGGTGTCTTTTATACTGATAACAAGTTCAAACAGGTGTCATTAATACAGGTAACGAGTAGAGGACAGAGGAGCCTCTTAAAGAAGAAGATACAGGTCTGTGAAAGCCAGAAATCTTGCTTGTTTGTAGGTGACTAAATACTTATTCTACCAAGGAATTTACCAATAAATTACGAACAATTCCTACAATGTGATTCTCTGGATTTTCTTTTCTCATTTTGTGTCATAGTTGAAGTGTACCTATGATGAAAATGACAGGCCTCTCTCATCTTTTTAAGTGGGAGAACTTGCACAATTGGTGGCTGTCTAAATACTTTTTTCCCCACTGTACATGGCATAAATGTTCCCCTGGAGGGAGCCGAGTAAGACATTGATGCCAAGATTATCTCTCAAAGGGAATGAGGGGTTCATCCTTGCGCTGGAATGCGAGGATTGAGATACCAGGGTGTTGAAGTTCATGTACAGTCCCATGGACACAGCTGAGTTTGAGAATTGTAACTGTTTCTTTCATATTTTCATTGTAAAGCACAGTAAATTGCTTCTATGTATGAATTATGCTATACAAATTTGCTTGCTTGCTTGCTAGTTATGAAAGTATAATGTATTCCCATTCTTGCTTGATACAGGATTCCTGTTCAGGGTCTCCTTTGTTGTATTTTAATTTTCTTCATGCACCAAATGTTTTCTTTAGATGAGAGGTCTGGACTGCAGGCAGGCCAGTTTAGCACCCAGACTCTTACTATGGAGCCATGTCATTGTGATAAGTGCAGAATGTGGTTTTGCATTCTTTTGCTGAAATAAGCAAGGCCTTCCCTGAAAAAGACAACTGGATGGCAGCATGTGTTGCTCCAAAACCTGTATATATTGTTCAGCAATAATGGTGCCCTCACAGATGTGCAAGTTACCCATGTCATGTGCACTTATACACACCCATATCATCACAGATGCTGACTTTGAACTGTGCGCTGCTAAGAAGCAGGATGGTCCCTCTTCAGTCTGGAGGATGCCGTGTCAATTCTCCAAAAATATTTTCACATTTTGATTCGTCAGACCACAAGACAGTTTTATACTTCACCTCAATCCATCTTAAATGAGCTCAGGCCCAGAGAAGGCTGCGGCGGTCCTGGATCTTGTTTTTATATTTTATTTTATATTTCTCCTTTGCGTGGTAGATTTTTTACTTGCCTTTGTGGATGCAATGATGCTCAGTGTTCACAATGGTTTTCAGAAGTGTTCCTGAGCCCATGCCGTGATGTCCACTACAGAATCATGTCTGTTTTAAATTCAATTCCGTCTGAGGGCCTGAAGATCACGGCCATCCAATATTGGTTTTTGGCCTTGTCCCTTGCTTACAGAGATTATTCCAGATTCTATTAATGTTTTAATTGTCTTATGTACTGTAGATGATGAGATCCCAAACTCTTTGCAATTTTATATTGAAAAACGTTATTCTTGCACTATTTGCCCACACGGTCTGTCACAGAGGGGTGAACCCCTGCCCATCTTTACTTCTGACAGAACCATCTTCTTTGGAATGATCTTTTAATACCCAATCATGTAACTGACCTGTTGCTAATTGACCATATTAGTTGTGTGATATTCCACCAGGTTTTTTAACATTAAACAACTTTTCCAGTCTTCTGTTACTTCTGTCCCAATGTTTTTGAAACGTGTTGCTGGCATCAAATTCAAAGTAGGACGATTTTTCAAGAAACAATAAAATATTTCTGGTTCAACATTTAATGTGTTGTCTTTGTACTATTTTCTATTGAAAAGTGGGTTAAAAGGTTAGACAGATCCTTGCATTCTGTTCTTATTCACATGATACGCAGTGTCCCAACATTTTGCGAAATGGAGTTGTACATGTATATTGTTTTTGAATTAAATATAGGCATTACCATATCTTATGGAATTTCATAATTATGGTTTTTGTATACATAATGTGGTTTTCTTTACATGGAAAAAATGAAAACATACTTTGGTAATCCTTTTAATGCCTACATTTAAGCATTTTTTTAATTTACCATGTATATAACATACCATTGACGTATACATGATTATGAACTCTTTATATCGTGCAGATGTTGGATCTTGGAGACTGCTAGAATAAACTAGCGATAGTAAGGTGAAGTTTCCATTGACAGTAACTGTGAACAAAATAAATAATTAATTGGGATGTGTACTGCATCTTTTGCATTATGTTTTTGTGCTTGCTTATGGAATGTGTATCTGTTTGTGTGATAGAGTTTAGTATTTTTTTCCATACGCACAAACACCTAGACGCATCTATCCCATCATTTATTGTAGTGCTTCCCCTCTGACACAATGGAGTTTCTGTAAGTTTAACAGCAAATTTCCTGCAAATGTTTTTTCATGTAATATCTGTGGGAGAGTGACTGACAAAATCTATGTGGCCTGGCATTCTAAAAGAACAGATTAGAACATGAAGTGATATAGTGCAAACTCAGTGGTCATGTTAAAGTGAAGTTGACAGACTTTGCTTTTTAAAAAACATAGACATGTTGAAGAGATATGGATTTTGATGTTGTTGAAATTTTAAGATACAGCCAAACGTATTAAAATGCCAGACAAAAAACATCGAATTAGAAAATATGCTCCTAACATTAAAGGCACACTGATGGAATACTGATGTAAATAGGAAGTGTTTGATAGGATACTGTATAAGGTCTTCAACCCTCTCCTGGGGACCCCCCAGCCATTCCATCTATTAGTTGTATTCCAGAGCCAGCACACCTGAATCAACGTATTAACTAATTAACAAGGGCTTATCTATTGAATCAGGTGAGTTAGTTCAGGGCTAAAGTAAACTGTTTAAATTACAGTACCCTCCACTAATGTTGGCTCCCTTGGTAAATATTAGCAAAACCTGCTGTGAAAAAACGTTCTATATTGTTTATTTTTTTTATCTGTCATTTACAATATTAACAAAAATCTGACCTTTTGATTAAAATAAAACAATTGGGAGAAAAAATAATTATTATCATAAAAGTAATATTTTTCTCAAATATATGTGCTACAGTTATTGGCACCCCTTAATTTTATACTTTATACAACCTCCTTTTGCAAAGATACCAGCCATGAGTCTTCTCTTACAATGCATAATAAGGGTGAGAAAACTTGACCATTCCTCCATACAGAATCTCTCCAGATCCTACAGATTCTGATGTCCATGCTTGTGAACTCTCCTCTTCATCTCATTTCACAGGCTTGCTTAGGGGTTAAGTTTGGTGGACTGGAATGGAAATGGTCTGTGGTCAGTAAACCTTTTTTATGTTGATTTTGATGTGCTTTTAAAGTTTTTATCATTTTCCTGTTGGAAGTGCCAACCATTGGCCATATTAAGCTTCCAGGTAAAGGCAGCCAGGTTTTGATTTAATATTTGTTGGTGCTTCATGGAGTTCATGACACAATGTATCCTAACAGGTTTTCCAGGCCCTTTGGATGAAAAACATCCCCCGACATCTAAGATCCACCACCATACTTCACAGAGGGAATGAGGTACTTTTCTGCATGGCTATCGTTCTGACTACGTTAGCCAATGCCGGAGTGAGTAATAGGGAGAATGTAATAGGGAATGCTTGGCTTTAGTGTTTACCTGGCTCTAGTTTGAGTCCTGCGTAACTACTTGTTAGTAGGCTACACATCCGTTTGTTCAAAGGATGCGTAGAAAGTGATTTAACTCTCCTTGCATCCCCCAACTCAATCTCGCACAAAAAAAAACATTGAACGAAAATGCCAGCTGTGCCTCCCTCATCTCTCTTATGGTTGCGTGAATCCACATGCTAAAATCTTGCTTGTAGATTGGTAAGTTCATCATTTATCGTTTTTGCTTATCTAAGCTAAGCATTAGCCAATTGCCATATACATTTCCTCTTAGCATATTCAAATAATGGAATTAACAAACAACTTGCATGTTATCACCTGAACATAGCGCTTCGAAACTCAAAAGCTAGCTGATTGATAAATAAACTTTCAAACTAGCCCAGTGCTCTACCACATTGCAATTGATCCTGATTTCATGTTCAAAATAAAAGTCCATAGCTGATTTTTAAGTCTGCGTAAGGATATTACACCAGTAAGCTATCATGCGTGTGGAAATTACAAGGACACAGGACAGCTTTGTGGAGAATTTCGGTCTGAGCTGCAAAATATTATGAAGTGATTTAGGTAAAGATATTCCTTTAACGCTGTGTGTGGAAACGATATTGAATGCAATCACTACAGAAGTTCCAGGCCACATACAGTCATCATTAAACTTCCCAAAAAAACAGTTTATCCTGTTTTAGGCGTTGTCTATAGGATGGGGGAAGAAGAATCAAAATATGATCCAGCTGGGCAGGGGAGGGATTTGTAGCTGTTCCCTATTTGTGTATAATAATCGTCAAGAGTCTGATCCCCACGGGTACGAAAGTTAAAGCCCTGGTGGTATTTCAGCAAAATTGTCCTTGGAATTGCCCTATTGAAGCCACCGACAACAATAAAAGCTGCATCAGGTTGAGTTTCCTATAGTCCATTTATTAGTCCGCATAGGTCCAGCAGTGCGTGTGTTTTATCCACCTGCGGGGGTGTATAGACTGCTGTGATAATAGTGGAGCTGAATTCCCACCGAAAGTAGAAGGGCCATACCTTTACAGTTAGTAGCTACAGGTCTGGTGAAAGTGTGTTGAAAGTACTGAAACATCCATGGCCCAGTTTGTCCATTTATTGTCCAGGGATTGAACATTTGCGAGTAAAATGTTTGATTATGGCTGATTGCAGTACCTTGTCCGAGATCTACAGTAAGTAGGATACGGGCACTTTTGCCTCTTCTTTCTCCTTGGTCGGAGTATTGGTAAACAAATCGTTGGCAGGACAAAGGAATCACAGCAAGCACTCTGGTAAGTAGTAAAAAAGTCTGTATTTAATGATGAACGAATTTCCACAAGTGCTAGTCGATTGTAATGTATTAGGGGCAGTGCAGCATGAACAAAAATAAAAACAAAGAAAACAGTAATAAGCAAAAAACTATAAGGTGAAAACGAAGCAATTGTCAGTGCAATCTTTCTCAACGGCACACCGGGAGTAGTCAGTGCAGCTTTTTCTCTAAGGCCAACCGGAAGTAATATTTACACCCCACTGAAAAGAAATCATGGCTTACCACAAATGTTCCTAATCACTGAGGTGAAGTAAAACGATTGTAAATGTCAATGGGAATATACTTTTGTTACATTTTATACCTAAGAATTTATAGGGGATGGGGTGCCAATAATTGTGGCACCCAAGTTTTGGAGAAAAACACATGCGGCGTATTTCTACGGTTTTATTTCAGTTACAAGTTTGAGTTTTGTGAATATTTTGAAAGAAAGACTGCCAGGATGAACAGCAAATATTTTTTTTTATTGTATAGCCTATTTTTCTCATGTTTACCAAGGGTGCCAATATTTGTTGAGGTATCTGTATATACCCAGTATTGGTTTATGGACTAGTACTCAGAGACATTTAGTAATTGTACTGTGTGCATTTCAACAATTGCCCGCAGTCAAACAACCAATATTACTTAGCATTTTTATATTTTTGTGTTTTATCCAGTCTACGTTCTTACCTGCAGCAATGTGTACCACAGCACAAATGGCACATTAACCCTAAAACCTAACCCCTAACTATAAACATAATTCAAACTCTAACCTCAATCCTAAACCTAAAAAATACATTTATTACAAGGGAGGTTGTTGGTTGGTTTACTGAATTTTAAAAGTACACACTACTTTTCTAACTCTCAACACAAACTCGATATCCTGAACATTTTGCAATGTCTAGTCTACCTATGGGAAGTGGCAATGCACAAAACACATTGTTTTTCTATCCTTGTGGCATCTTACCTGACCCTGAAATCCATGTCACATGTTTCTAGCCCTAACCCTTATTTGAATCTAACTCTAACAGCAATAGACAAACTGCCTAGTCTTAACCTGTTCCTTACACTTTACCATAATCCTAATTGGTAATGCCTAAACCTAAAAGTATCCCTAATACTAATACTATGTACAAACGCACAATTATTTTTAAACCAGATACTTCAGCTAGAAACTGCATTCTCCATATAGTGGACCTGCCAAAAAACCTTGTGGGGATACATTTATTAGGTTTACTCTCTGTGGTCTCCCACATTTACACATAGACGCATATCACTCACATACACATTACCTCTTGTTTTTGGAAGGCACATTGGTTTCTGGTTGTTAAATGTGCTGTTTGCAAATGAGCAGGAGTCTTGGTTACAACATTTTGGATATAATGTACAAACTTCATCACTCCAAGTGTTGCCAGGGCGGCAAGTGCACATAATATTGTTTCCACTGGTAAAGTTGCATTCTGAAATATTTCCAATGCATGATTTTAACGATGAACAACACATTGTGTAGGCTCATATACAAACTGATTCATGATGGCATTTATTGAATAGATTTCTTCCCGCAAGTAGCCATCTAATTCAATATCTATTAATAATCAAGACTTTTCCATTTACTTTTTACATTAGTTGCCAATCTTCCCATAGAATGAAATATAAGACCACCCAAATGTTTAAAAAGCCTTTCCATAACTTCTAGAAACAATATTTACCAGTCCACAGGTTTAACATGTGTCTCACTACCAACAAAGCAAAAGAAACATTCAGCTAAACCCTTTTCTGTGAGGGGAAAAAGTATTTAATCCCCTGCTGATTTGGTATGTTGGCCCACTGACAAAGAAATTATTAATCTATAATTTTAATGGTAGGTTTATTAGAACAGTGAGAGAAATATTTTTTGTCCAGAAAAACTAATTTCTAAATGTTTATCAAGTGATTTGCATTTGAATGAGGGAAATAAGTAATTGATCCCCTCGCAATCAGAAAGATTTTTGGCTCCCATGTGTGTTTTTTACAGGTAACGATCTGAGATTAGGAGCACACTCTTAAAGGGATTGCTCCTAATCTAAGTATGTTACCTGTATAAAAGACACCTGTCCACAAAAGCAATCAATCAATCAGACTCCAAACTCTCCACCATGGCCAAGACCGAAGAGCTGTCCAAGGTTGTCAGGGACAAGATTGTAGACCTACACAAGGCTGGAATGGGCTACTAGACCATCGCTAAGCAGCTTGGTGAAAAGGTGACCACAGTTGTTGCGATTATTCGCAAATGGAAGAAACATAAAATAACTGTCAATCTCCCTCAGTCTGGGGCTCCATGCAAGATCTCACCTCATAGAGTTGCAATGATCATGAGAACAGTGAGGAAACAGACCAGAACTACATGGGAGGATCTCGTCATTGATCTCAAGGCAGTTGGGACCATCGTCACCAAGAAAACAATTGATAACACATTACGCCGTGAAGGACTGAAATCCTGTAGTGCCCGCAAGTTCCCCCTGTACAAGAAAGCACATGTACAGGCCCGTCTGAAGTTTGCCAATTAACATCTGCAGAATTGTGTGAAAGTGTTGTGGTCAGATGAGACAAAAATCGAGCTCTTTGGCATCAAATCAAATAGCTGTGTTTGGAGGAGGAGGAATGCTGCCTATGACCCCAAAAACACCATTCCCCCCATCAAACATGGAGGTGGAAACATTATGCTTTGGGAATGTTTTTCTGCTAAGGGGACAGAACAACTTCACCGCATCAAAGGGACAATGGATGGGGCCATGTACTGTCATCTTGGGTGATAACCTCCGTCCCTCAGCCAGGGCATTGAAAATGGGTCGTGGATGGGTATTCCAGCATGACAATGACCCAAAACACAAGGCCAAGGCAACAAAGGAGTGGCTGAAGAAGAATCACATTAAGATTCTTGAGTGGCCTAGCTAATCCCATAGAAAATGTATGGAGGGAGCTAAAGTTTTGAGTTGCCAAACGTCAGCCCCCGAAACCTTTATAACCTTAAAGATCTGCAAAGCGGAGGTGGACAAAACCCCTTCTGAGATGTGTAAACCTGGTGGCCAACTACAAGAAACATCTGACCTCTGTGATGCTAACAAGGGTTTTGCCATCAAGTACTAAGTCATGTTTTGCAGAGGGGTCAAAAACTCCCTCATTAAAATGCTAATCAATTTATAACATTTTTGACATGCGTTTTTCTGGATTTCTTTGTTGTTATTCTTTCCTTCACTGTTCAAATAAAGCTACCAATTTAAATTGTAAACTAATTATTTCTTCGTCAGTGGGAAAACTTACAATATCAGCCGGAATCCAATATTTTGTCCACACACTGTAGAATGTGATTGACCACTGGCTAGAATGGATGGTAATAGCAGCTCATGCAAGAAATATGAGACCCTGTTTTAGGTTAGAGATACATTCCACCTGTTTACTGGTATTATTGTTTCTAGAGATGATGGAAAACTAATGGAAAACTCTTATTCTTTACTATGTTTGGCTGATGATGGATTTCATTTTATGGATCTAAAGCAGTATAGAAGTTTTTTTTCTGTACTACTAGTATCATAATAAGCAAAAATCCCCAGTAAACATATTTGTTTAATGTTTTAAGTTAATGTTTCAAATTATATGATTTTTAACCTCTTAATAATAAATTCTGTAATCTCTTAAAAATCAATTCTGACACAGTACTATCCTTCCCACCCTAAACCACCCTGGACTAGCTGGTACTATATTCAGAGGCAGGATTCGACATCTTATTTAAACGTTAAAATAAATGGCTACTAAAAGTTGTGGCGTAAACCTAGGATACTAGAGAAAATGTAATGTAGACACATTTTCTGTAGCAAATTATGAATATTTACCAGTTGAAACTTGAGGATTTGTAACTTTCACAGGGCTGTCCATTTCAAAAGATTTAAGAACATTTTCAGCACATGCCAATATAGTAGTATCAATTGTAAGTACCACATAGTAGACTTTTGTTGAGTTATCTGAAACATTCAAAACACAATGCAAAACAAGCTTTCAAAATAGATTATGTAAATATTTCAAGTATTTGTACTGTATAAGGGGAAAAAAGAAGAGACATGTAAATGATCAATTGGTAGATGCTCATTGTTTACCCATACCCACAGCACTGTGTCATTATTATTAAACCCTGTCACATTAGCAGGTTAGGTATAAGACATAAACCTGTGGGGTTCATTTCATTTGTATTCAGTCATTAGTTTCTGAATTCATGGAATTACATAGACCCTAAGAAACCTGGTGTTTTTTCAAATTGCACCTGCAGGCCCCAAACCCCCGAGAACACTACTGTACGTGAAATAGGGGGCTATTTGGGGTGTACAGTCTTTAAAACTGGGAGAAATAAAAATGAACTTACCCAATGCAGAGACCTGAGCAACAGCAACACAACTCATCACTATATTGTTCACATTAAGTATGTTCAGTGGAAATAAATAACCAATTTTAATCCACATTGTAAAAGTATTTCAAAACATTGATAAAAAATCTACAAACATAAAAATGACTAACCTTATTGCAAAATAGTCCCAGGAAATATAATATTAGAATGAAATATTTCATCGTGAACCTGCAAATGGAAACAGGTTAAAGAAATGTGTAGTCATTTCCAGTATACCACTACTGGAAAATGACCAGGTTTATGTTTATAGAAATTGTTTAGTACTAGCATTAATGCACCTTAATTAGTATATTTTTTATTCCCTTTTTAAACATACTTTTCTTATGGAATATGCACGACTGGTATTATGCAATATGACTGGTATAGCATAATTATTTTTCAATCACACATAAACACACATACATCCCCAAACATGCCCAGAAATTAATAATGTTATTCAGATGAAAATTGAGGCATAGCATGTAAGATAT
This sequence comes from Esox niger, assembly GCA_016801105.1. Classification (NCBI taxonomy): domain Eukaryota; kingdom Metazoa; phylum Chordata; class Actinopteri; order Esociformes; family Esocidae; genus Esox; species Esox niger. Next base: position 29,391 of record JACXGJ010000020.1, on the reverse strand, counting down.
CATACTGTTAGCACAATACAAAAATATATGGAAATATCCTCAATGAACAAAAAAGAACATACAATCTCTGTAAATAAGAATTGTTGAAGTGGAAAAGTTACAATAACTAAGGATACAGAATGAAAAATACCAACCTTGCCTTTCTTGGTTCCTTTAGTGTTATAAAAAATGAATTGAGTTGGTGAAGTGAAGCACATCCATTCCTAAGCAGACATTCAGTTGAAGGGAAATTCAGGTAGATAACTAGTTCCTAGAGAACAATAAAAACAACATTGCTGCAGGAAGGACTGTAAGCCAAAACATCCTATTTGCATCAGAGGTCACATTAGGAAAAATAGTTATGGAAATTATAAGGTAGAGTATCATTACACAATATGTCATGAACTAACCCTGTTGAAGCCAACTGCAATTTCAAGAAGATAGTTTGGCAACTCAAAACTTGAAAGTTGATAAATAAATAACTTGTTGTTAAGTGTTTTAAGTACTGTGCTGTCAGCAGAATGTTGCACAGCAACATGATGAAACTGCCAGGGCCGTTCTGTAAACATCAGACGTTTACCCCGGAGAATCAGACACCATAGAAAATATGTTAGACTCTACAAGCCTGAATGTTGAATACAATTATACTTAATATTTGTTTATTGGCTGTCAGTGAGGTTTTTCATTTGTTCAAAGGTTCAAAAGATGTATTTGTCATTTGCAATAACTACTTATGCCAATGCAATGCTTGGGTTTCCTACTCCCGACAGTGCACTTAAGAAAAAAAAAAGTAACAGGAATTATAATGTGAAAATCAGAAGATAACACCAACTATCAATAATTACACTATACAAAAAACAAGCATCAATAAAAACTGTACAACCGTAGGGCAATGTATAAGTGACAGTTGTGGATGATATGACTGGCAGATGAGCATGATATAAAGTGACAGGTGTGCATGGGCCTATGGATGGAAGGGAAGAGGGGTTCCCGAGTTGAGCAGCCTACAGCCTGAGGAAAGAAGCTGTCCTGTAGCCTGTTTGTTTTGGACTGCATACTCCTGTTCAGGCCAGCTGACAGTCTTTCCTGGGCCCGGGACGAGATAATCTTACATGTGCCCCCCCCCCCCCGCGCCAAGATCTCTCCTTTTCCTTTGCTCTTCCTTTTTTTTATGTAACTCAAATATATTTTTTTTCCACAAATAGGCCTATTTTTTTTCTTATTCCATCATTTAATGAGGACCCATTGATGTGTATGGGGTGTGGTCTCCCTCCCGCTACTTCCTGTGACAATCATCTCCTTTGTTTTGCTGATATCTAGCTGGAGGTTTTTTCCTGACACCACAAAGTCAGTGACCTTACCTCGTCTCTATAGGCTAACTCGTCATTGTCCGAGATCAGGACTATGATGATGGTGTTGTGGGTGAAGTGAGTACAGAAGCGGGCTCAGCACACAGCCCTGGGGGGAGCCAGTACTGAGTCCATGAGGAGGTGGTGATGTTGTCCATCTGTACCACCTGGGTCTGCTCGTCAGGAAGTTCAGGATCCATCTGCACATATTGGGGTTGAGACCCAGATCCCCGAGTTTCACCGCCAGCTTGTGGGGTACAATGGTGTTGAAGGCTGAGCTGTAGTCAACGAACTGCATTCTCACATATGTGTTCCTCTTGTCCAGATGAGAGAGTGCGGAGTGGAGGTTCAAAGCAATGGCATCCTCTGTGGATCTGTTATGTCTACAGGCAAACTGTAACGGGTCAACTGTTACTGGCAAGGAGTCTGTAATGTGAGTTTTGACTAGCCGCTCAAAGCACTTCATGATGATTGGTGTGAGTGCTGTAGGGTGGTAGTCATTCATGCAGAGGACTTCTTGCTTTTTTGGCACAGGAACAATGGACTTCGGAAGCAGATGGTGACCACTGAGTGATTTAGGGATAGGTTAAGGATATCAGTAAAAACATCAGCCAGTTGGTCAGCACAGACTTTGAGAACACAGCCTGAGATGTCGTCTGGGTAGGAAGTGGAACTTAAATGTCTGAACAAAACAGTGGCAGAGATAATCTTAGTGCGATGCTATCAAAATGCAAAACCACAACAACACATATCACCTAAACAAGAACCAACATTAGGAGCTTTCTCTAGGACACACCTTGCACAGAATGATCCAGGGTTGTTTTTTGAGTGTCAAATGATGCATTTCCTTGTAGCTCCGGACCACACACATCTACCTACCTGCTCACTCTCCGCCAGCCACGCTAAGCTCACAACAGCCCACCTCACCAGTCTCCCTCTGTCATCAGGTCTGCCCTAGACTCTCTCTCTCTCCATCTCCAACTGTATCATCTCCACCTCTGCCCACTCCATTCCCTGCTTCCCTTTCCAATAAATATCATAAAAGCACCTGCTACCAAATACCTCTGAGTCTGCTTTTGGGTCTGATATCTGCAACTCATAACACACTTACGATATTGATATTCCATGAAGTAAACAATCATCTTTGTTTTGTTGACTTTTAAGGAGAGGTTCTTGACCAGGCACCACAACAGCAGTTTGTTTATCAGCCCTGTGGTGTCATCTGTACATTTGAATACAGTTGAATACAGTTGGTGCAGAGCCATGCAATGGTGAAAAGGAAGACATAACAGTTTCCCACACTGAAGGTAGGGAAGTGCTGTAAAAGAAAACCTGCCAATGGGGTTAGAGATCCTCCAGACATCATATAGATAACTATTGTTATTTTACCTTTTCAAGGCTGGTCTAAATTGGAGTTAGGGGCATGGCAACAAATATACAGTTGGGTCTGGATATATTTGGACACTGACACAATTCTCATAATTTTTTATCGGTATGCCACCACAATGGATTTGAAAGGAAACAACCAAGATGCAAATGAAGTTCATTTCAGCTTTAATTCAAGGGTTTGAACAAAAATACTGTATAAAATGTTTAGGAATTGCTTCCATTTTCATACACAATCCCATTATTTGATGGGCTTAAATGTAATTGGACAAATTAACCCAATTATAAATAAAATACTTTGTCGAGAATACTTTGCAGGCAATGGCTGCTTGAAGTCTGTAATGCATCAAAATCACTAAACGCTGGGTTTCCTCCTTTGTGTTGCTTTGCAAGGCCTTTACTGTAGCAGTCTTCAGTTGTTATTTGTTCGTGGGTCTTAAGATTTGTCTTCAGCAAATGAAATGCATGTTCAATCAGGTTGAGATCAGGTGATTGACCCAGACATTGCAGAATATTCCACTTCTTTTCCTTATAAAACTCCTGGGTTGCTTTCGCAGTATGTTTTGGGTCATTGTACATCTTTAATGCACTGTCCAATCAGCTTTGCTGAATTTGGCTGAATCTGAGCAGACAATATATCCCTATACACTTCAGAATTCATCCAGATGCTTCTGTCTTCTGTCACGTCATCAATAAACACTAGTGACCCAGTGCCACAGGAAGCAATGCATGGCCATGTCATCACACTGCCTCCACCGTGTTTTACAGATGATGTCGTATGCTTCGGATTATGTTCCAAGCCTTCTCCATAAATATTTCTTCCCTTCATTCTGGTACAGATTGATCTTAGTTTCATCTGTCCAAAGAATGCTGTTCCAGAACTGGTCTGTCTTTTTTAGATAAAGCAACAGTTTCCAAATGCAAATGCCACTCCTGGAACCAACTCCAGACCTTTTACCTGCTTAATTGATGAAAAAATCTGAAAAAAGGAATAGCTTACATCTGTCCATGAAACATCATTTGAGTCAACTGTTCAATTACCTTTGGTCACTTTAAAAAGAGGTGGCTACATATTAAATACTAGTAATTCCCAAACCATTCTTCCAATTTGGATGTGAATGCTCTCAATTTAAGGCTGCGACTGCACTGCAAGCCAATATTCATTATATGACTTTAAATTGTATTTATTTTGGAAAAACAGACAAAATTATAAAACTTATGTCAGTGTCCAATTATTTCAAGACTGTAATATCTGTAAATAATGCTCCAGCACTCTATTAATATCCCCACCAGTGACAAGATTAGTCTGAATTAGTTTTGGTAATAGGGCTTGGACCTTTTGGAAAACCATGGGATTGTCACTGTTTAGTACATAAATATTCAGCAGGATTACTGAAGTTAATTGAATCTCTTCTACCCTTTCTATAAGTAATTAGTCAACTTGTGTTGGATCGGAATAATTTAGAGGTACAGTATTCCTTCCCTTTCTTATCATAATTACTCTACCTTTAGCCTTAGCAGAACAAATAGAAACTGAACATGAAAATGTTCAAAACATTTATCCCTACATTTAATTGAAAATAGTACAAAGACAACATATCAAATGTTGAAATGGAGAAATGTCGTTTCCTGAAAAATACATGCCCATTTTGAATTTGATGCAACATGTCTCAAAAAAGTTGAGACAGGGGCATGTTTTTCTCTGTGTTGCATCACCTCTTCTTAATCAATACTCTGTGAGCATTTGGGAAAACAGAGACAAACTGCTATAGTTTTGACAGGGAAATGTTTTCCCATTCTTGATATAGGATTGCAGCTGCTCCTGTCGTCACCTTTGTCAAATTTTCCGTAACATGATGCGCCAAATCTTTTCAGTGGGTGACAAGTCTGGACTGCAGGCAGGCCAGTTTAGCACCTGGACTCTTACTATGGAGCCATGCTGTTGTAATACGTGCAGAATGTGGGTTGGCATTGTCTTGCTGAAATAAGCATTGTCATCCCTGAAAAATACGTCATCTGGATGCTCCAAAACCTATATATTGTTCAGCTCTAATGGTGCCTTCACAGATGTGCAAGCCTTCCTGCCATGTGCATTAATGCACTCCCATACCATCACGTATGCTGGCTTTGAACTGTGCTCAGATAACAAACCAGATGGTCCCACCTATTTTAGCACAGAGGAGGCGGCATCAATGATTCCCAATGAACATTTCTAATTTTGATGCGTCAGACCATTGGACAGTTTTCCACTTCATCTTAGTGTGTCTGAAATGACATCAGGTCAACAGAAGGCAGCGTCATTTCTGGATCTTGTTCTTCTTTGCATGGTAGAGGTGTAACTTTCATTTTTGAATGAATCAACATACTGTGTTCATGGACACTTGTGTTCGGAAGTGTTTCGGAACCCATGTGGCAATTTTACGTTGAAAAAACGTATTCTTAAATTGTTGCGCTATTTGCCTGTGTAGTTCTCTTTCACAGAATGGTGATGCCCTCCCCACCTTTACTTCTGAAAGTGTCTTCTTGTTACTGACCTGTTGCCAATTTACCTAATTTGTTTTATATTCTACCAGTTTATTTGCATCACACAACTTTTCCAGTCTTTTGTCGCCCTTGTCCCGGCTTTTTGGGAAAACATTTTATGGACATCAAATTCAATGTGGACATGTATTTTTCAAGAAACAATAACACTTCTGTTTCAACATTTGATTTATTGTCTTTGCACTTTTCTATGGAATATAGTGTGTAAATGATTTGTACATTATTGGATTCAGTTTTTTTATTTTACACAGCTCCTAACTTTTTGGGTTGTACTTTTGTTTGTATACATATATATTGTATTTCCTGTAGTGTAAATAAATATATGAAGTACCTGGCAAATATTATATCTCACCTATGAAACTTGGCAAGTTAAAGACAAAGTGCAGTGGAAGACCTGAAAATCAGTATGCATCTATATACTTAAATGTCAGTTACTTTAGGCACGGACGGAAACCCAATTTTATTGCACAAAATTACACATTTTGAAGTGGAAAAATGGCTTGAAAGAAAGGACTCAGCAAGATAATGACTCAAGATAGTGACTTTGCAAAAACGGTTTATACCTGCTTAGAGCACAGAGTCAAAAATGAACACTCACTGAATTAGATTGGCCACACCAGACACCCAACCTCAATATTTGCAAAGCTAGATAGTATGTGCAGTTACTTGGACAGGGATAAAAATGTAAACTGTGAAGGTCAAGAGGTATGGTAAGTCCTGCAAAAGCTTTAGTGTTTCATTCTAAGGGAAGCAACACAAAATACAGACTTGTTAAAAATGTTATTAGTTTGTACTAATTGTATCTTTAATCTTTGTTCATAGCTGGGTACAATCTCAAGACAGCAATAAGAAAATAAATTCTGTCCCTGAACAAAGCAGTTAACCCACATTGCTTGATGGTTGTTGTTGAAAATAACATCATGTTCTTAGCGTAACTAACCTTCTGATATAACAGTAGAAAAAACACACCCTTTGAAATCTACTGACTAAATAACATTTTGTTTATGCAAATCTTATATTGTACTGTCTACAGCAGATTTGCAAGAGGGTTTGGAATATTTGGAAGAAGCGATAGGCACCACCTGTGTTTTAACAGCCACCCGCCCTTTAAAGCCACCAGCCCAGCATTCCACTCTCCATTCACTTACTTGTCCGGTATCCCCGTTTCGTACACGCCAGGCTCCCTTGATGTGAATCACCTATCTCTATGTATCTCTCAGTCCTCGTCATCTGTGTTTCTTATTGTCATTGTGTGGTCTTCATCCTCAAGCTGTTTTTTTAAACCAATGACTACAGACCAAAATGCTGTGGTCTAATACAAACGGTGATATGTACATTGTTTAACACATCTAGATTTGAATACCAGGAAATTAAAGCTGAAATTCTGAACTCTTAGCTAATACTCATCTTTTGATCTTAAACCCAAATGCCTTCAGTGACCATCGAAAACAAAGGAATGTGCCTTGCCGTTCCAATACTTTAGGATGGGACTGTATATGTTTTTTGTCTTTGTTTTGAGCGCGCTCTTTTACGCTGTCTTTATTAGGCAAGGATCTGTTTGCCTCGCACTTGTTGCCTGTGTCCATGCTTTCACCGTGACAATAACAGCTTTAACATTTAAGAAATAAGGCAAGTGACAAGAGTGTTGTGGTCAAACATACATTTATTTCCCAGGTAGAAATACCAAGTGACATTCAGCATTTTTTGAGTGTGGCAGTTTCAGGGTCAAGTACTGCATTAACTATCAAGGCAACAGTAAACATGTGTGCCCCACAAATTATGCACAATCCCCACAGGCGGACCTGTGTCATTTAGTTACGGCAGTTTCACTACTCATAATTTAAACATGTGTGGTCACAATCAGGCCAGAGGTGGGCTGGTAGTATATAGCCTACTAAAAAACCTTTCCCCACTTTTCCATCCATTAGAACATAACAAATGCATGTAGATTTTATAGTGTATGAAGAACAATTCAATAAAAATAATAATAAATTGCAGAACATGAATCATTCCTACCCACTTCCACCAAGATTTAGCAATTGATTTAAATTGTTGAGAATAGATATGTCTATTTAATTTTCTTACTTCTTAAAAATTATTTTCCACTTGGATATTGTGGATTACTGTGTACATGTACAGCTGGAAAATTCAGTTTTTTCATTCAGTAAGCAAACCATAAGCAAACATTTTGAAAGAGGGTGGTGACTAGCCATTGTAGAGCCAAGCTGCGTTCATAAGGTGCGTCTGTGTTTTATGAACCTATTTTTTGCATGTCTAAACAGACTGTTTCACATTCACCTGCAAATTTTCCATGTCTGTATTAAAACTACTTAATCTCCAGCTGCTGCTCTCTGATCTGTCTCTCCTCTTCCCTTGCCCTGTTTTAACACACTACAGGCAAATAATTGAGGAAAAATTGACATTTAGGATCAAGCATAGTTTTTCAAGGATAATGTGATAACAGCCATACTTTGCCATTGATCTAGTATTAACTAACACTTTCCAGCTATTATTTAGTCAGGTAGAATGTTTTAATCTGTGCTTTGTATAAATGATGGAAGGATTTAATCACACACATATTGTCACAATGGTATGTTTTAGATATGTTGGGTAATCATAGGCTTCAACACAATATGTTAAACCTTTTATTCATGGAAAATACTTACAGTATAAAGCCATGAAGTCATAATTGCTTGTGTGCGTAAGAGGGAATCAGAATACAGCACTGCTCTCTCTACACCTGACAGGGGAATTATGATACTCACCCCACCAACTCCCTTGCCTGCCATTCAATCCTTGCTCAAAATCTCTATTCGTCCAAAATGACAGACAAAGAAAATAAGGGTACAGTAGTTGACAAAGACATTTAGGCTTTGTACTGTACTCTTGTGCCAGTTATTGTGTAGTTATCATAATAAACGCACATTTTGAAACAGCTATCCATTTTGTAATGAAATATGTAAATATTGACTGCTATGTTGTGTCAATGACGTGTGTTTTATGAACCAGTACTTTACATGTCCTGACAGTAGCCAGTTTCACAGTCACCAGTACATCTTCCTTGTCTTAACTGTCTCTCCCCCAGCTGGCATTCTCTGCTCTCTGTCTCTCATTTCTTGCTCTCCTGTACCCAACACAACACAGGTATATGATTGAGAAACATAGTGGCAAAAAGTGGTCAACGTTAATTTACTGATATAGCAACAATACCGTGTCACAGATTGACTAACTCTGTTCAGTTATTATTTAATCATCACAAAAACCTGATGACATTTTTATTTGTGTAGCACCAAAGGGACTTCAAGTTGAAAAAGTTGCACTTTCTACTTCTACACCTGATATCACATTCACCTGACCAACCCTGCCAGTCAGTTCTCTTCTCTGATTCTCATATTGTCTAACGTAGGAGACAGATATTAGGTGTACAGTAGTGAGCCAAGGACATCCAAAACAGTAGACATTGTGTTAGTATTGCTTGTGTATTGGTCTTGTATTATTTTTTGTTCTAGTAATTTAGTCACCATACAAAAAGCCTTAATATCTAAGAGGTAACTTAAATCATGGAAATGTCTTAAGTTACCATCATGACCAAGCAAAAACCTTTTAAGAATTTTTTTTGCAAAAAAAACAAACAGAAAAGCTGGCCACGGTTGTTCTGGGAGTTGCCTACACAGCTGAAAACCTAAAAGCTGTGAAAATGTCCCTCATTGAGGAGTGTGGGATCAAAAATAATATCACTAAGATCCATCTAACACTCTTGCCTGTGCAAATTACATTGGAATGGAGGCATATCATGAGCTGAACTTGTAGACCAGAAGAATCTGGATCAGGATCGAAGAAGCTAGTAACCTACTTCAGAACAAGCACAACATCAAAAGAGAGGATGGTGTAACACAATAGAATGGCCAGGATCCATTTATATTTACAGTTAAATTTGAGATATCCAGTCCGGAAATACATTTCTTAGGTTAACGTTTGTGGCATTTGCCAGATGCCAATTTGTAGCATGCCAAGAGGGTCCAGGAAACAACATGCTACTTCAGAGAGGGAAAATCTAGTGCTACCTCAGAGAGGTAAATATCCCCATATTGGAGGTCCCCTCTACTACGGCAACTCACAAATCCATTTACCCTCTCTTGAACTGCCTGTTCTGTTCCTGTGCATCCTTATCAGTGCCATGTGAGAGAATCTTCTCCAAAGCAGGATAAATCATTAATAAGCGAAGGAATCGACTAAACCCTAAAAAATCTTTAAAAGATGGTACCTCTCAGTAACAAAAGGGTGAAAAGAATACATCAATGAAGTGTCAACAGGCTTGTGAAAAAACATCACCTTTAGGATAACTGTCATAGGCGATATAGACACTTATAACATTAGGCCATTGGTGTGTTGTGGTGAAGATTGTGAAGCTTCAGTTTGAACCATTGAAAAGTGATTAAAGGAATAATAATTTGGCTACTAGGATTTATTTCACCCAGCAGGTGCCCTCAGTGTACACCGTGTGAATGACGCCTAGAGAAACGCCTCAAACCCCACTAGCAACTTAATTAGAGTTCCCTGCAACCCCCACCAGCTCACAGTCTGATCACACTCTGTCATCTCACACTCTCCCTTATCAGTTTGATCACAGTCTGATCACACCCTGTCGTCTCACCCTCTCCCTTATCAGTTTGATCACAGTCTGATCACACCCTGTCGTCTCACCCTCTCCCTTATCAGTTTGATCACAGTCTGATCACACCCTGTCATCTCACCCTCTCCCTTATTAGTTTGATCACAGTCTGATCACACCCTTTCATCTCAACCTCTGCCTAATCAGTTTGTCACCAAGCCAAGCTTTTCAGTAAAAAATGCAGTTAAAGTTAAATGGATCCTAAGCATAGTTGTGCTCAAAACCAGTTACAGATCGACAGAACATAACCATGGGCGAAACTGGCATCTCAGAAACTACTGCTACCATGGGCCTTTCACCAACCACCGGATCTGAGGTTTACAGAGAAATCTATAATATCAGTGACAGTCCTTCAAAACACATTTGTTGATGAGGGGGGTTGAAGGAGAATGTCAAGAATTGTGCAGGGAAACTAATAAAAGGGCACTATCATACAACTTGTTGGTTCTTGTTATGGAAGGGCTAGAGCAGCAGGACTCCAGCTTCCCCTCCTATCAGCTATGAACAAGAAGAAGTGGCTTCAGTGACAGCAAGCGATAATCAACACTAGACAATCAGAATGGAAAAACATTGCCTAGTCTGCCAAATCCCAGTCCAATCTACTTGACAGGCCGGCACACTCCCCAGACCTTAACATAACAGAGAATCTTTAGGATGAGATAGAACAGGAGCAGAATGAACGTAGCTCTGTCCAGTATGCAGTAACAGCATAGAGCAACATTCCTGTAAAAGATTTTCGAAACCTTGTCTGAAAAATTCAAGCTGTTCTGGAGTCAAATGTGTCGGCACAGTAATAGATGGATGTGTGTATAAAATATTAACATAAAAATGTGTATCCTTTTTTTGTCAGGACACATACTAGATGACAAGGACCTCATTGATAACCTGTAGAAGTCCAAGCTCACCTCTAAAATCTCCATTCGGATTCAGATGGCAAAGGGCAAGGACAAGGAGATTGACGACCTCCCTGTCGTTAACCGAGGGGCAGACCTCTACTTCATCCTGGCAGACCTTATCCAGGTCAACTACATGTGCCAGTCCTCCTTGGACTAGTTTAAGGACATGTATGTGAAAGCTGTGCTGGTGTCCATGCCTTTGACAGACAGTGTTACACATGCCTCCCCAGGGAGGGAACGTAACACTCAAGGAGCTATCTCACCTGCAACAAAATACACATACAGACAGAACACTGGGAATCATACCAGGCACGCTGTGCACAGCTTGAGCCAGGAGCCCAGCTGTGGTGGGGCATGGCTCCTGGGATGTCTCCTCAGGGTGATATATGCCCTCACCGAGAGTATATAAGGTGACACCATCTAATATATGTTTTGTTTGTTGGCACACCAGCTGTTAGTGACACTTTAATACCACTTGAAAATCTTTGTTATAAGATCCATCGCTGTTGGAAAGTGAAACTCGGCCTTCTCGCATCTGTTAGTTGGTTCACTCATTACTTTCTCTTCTCTGTCTTCACCTCCCAACCGTTAGGTGTCTCTGGTCCTGTTTGTGGATGACCAATTGGTTTTCTCCTTCTTCATGTGTTGTAATATCATGAAGACCAACAGGAAACACTGCATTCTCGCCACAGTATTCCAGCTTTGACACTCTTGCAATCATCGGCGCTTTAACAAGCAATTCATACTGTTAAACCTTAATTATTTGCCCCTCAGATCTTGTTTTGTGAATGTTTGTGATGTGCTGCCTGCCCGGCAGAGACATCCCAGACAACAGCAGCCTCGTCCAGACAACGCTTCAGCAGCCTCGTCCAGACAGCGCTTCAGCAGCCTCGTCCAGACAGCGCTTCAGCAGCCTCGTCCAGACAGCGCTTCAGCACAGAGGACAGACATCTCACCAAGTGTGTCTGCATCTGCCCCTGGGAGAGGCTGTCAGGCTTTCTGAGGATCATCCTGGTGTGTGTACGCGCGCTTGTGTGCAAACTGATTTCTGAGAACTCCAAAACAATAAATCTAATGAACTCAAAAGCCAATAAGCTGAATACTGTTGTGGCTGTGTTTATTTTCCAAATTAAGATCCCGAGGCCTGATTGTCTGAACACGTCAGTGAAATCATTTGTCACAGACCTCATGGGTTCCTAGCACCTGGATGTGGCGAAGATCTCCTTGAGAGAGTTGTAAGAACACTGCCCTGCCAATCATATTCTTTCTCTCACCTGGTAGGAGCACTGACCCTAAACCATGCCTGATCCTCGACACAAAACCCCTCACACCAAATGAATACAGCCCTGCCAACATACCAGTGATATTCCTCGTTCCTTCTAGTAAAACTATTGCTAGTCTTAGGGACCAGCCATCCTCTCTAAGCTTGTGTGTTTAATAACCTTGGAGGAAGGTTCTTTTTTAACCCTCTCCTAATAGTAAAACTTTAAAAGGGCTCAGGGACACTTCAACCTTTGGAATTCATGGAGAATAAGTGTACGGTCAATCAGCTTCAGGCGATGAGTTGTCCATGTATGTCTCCTGTCCCGGCACGGACCCAGCCTCCCACCTGGTACGTCTGGCCCAGGTGCTGAGGGGCAGGAGCCTGCACATGGACGTGGTGTCTCTAGGTCAGGGCCATGGCCCCAGGGCCGAGGAGCTCATCTCCAAGAACCACTTCCTGCAGAACTGCCACCTGGCCGCCTCCTTCATGCCCCGACTGCAAACTCTCATCAATTTGTGAGTGAGTAACAGCAATTATGGATGCATTGTTCTGCTTCTCTTTTGTGGTGTTTTATTTGTTCATGTTCTGTGTTCATATAAAAGGTAATGTGGTGCAAGAGAACTATGCAATATGGTGAATTTGTTGAAAGCATATTGGTCCTGTGGGATTGCCTCGAGGTGTGGCCCTCTCAGGTGCCCACATGGACCCAGCAGCAGATGGATGTCTCCCCACAGAACTCAGTGGTTTTTTGAATCCCTCCTCAGGTTGAAGTGGAAAGGCTCGGATCTGGATCCTCACTTTTGTTTGTGGCTTTCCTCCAAACCCGACCCAGCAGTGTTCCCTGCTTCCATCCTGCCGAGAGTCATCAAGGTCAGTCTGGCTTCGGGTCCCATAGCTTTCCACTAGAGGGTGATCTTTTCTATAGAGTTGGTGATTCTAGTTCTATAGTGTACCTGTGAGTGAGTCAGTCACTGAAATTGCCATTGTCGAAATTGTTTTGTCTTTCCTCAGGTGATTTTATGTCACACCCAAACACAAAAATATCTTATGTTATTACTCATTCCTTACTAATCATTCTGTTCCTGTAGGCAGTGGTCGAGCCTTGGTTGCTAATACAGAAATTCCACTACCAGGCCTGTACCTAGCACGGTGCCTCTTGTTACTAATAGAGTAAATATTTTTTCTCTTCTGCAGATAGCGGTGTAGCCTCCTTAAGTCCCAGTCGAGAGGTGACCGAAAGAAGTCTCTGCAAGACAGACACGGCCCAGGGTGTATGAATGCTCTTTAGCCTCTGCTTCCTAAACGCCACTGTCAAGGACAGGAAGACGTATGGCCCTCTGGAATGGAACGTACCCTACACCTTTGCTTCTTCTGATCTGGAGGTACACCATGATGTCGCACGCTGTTCCACTCAGCAGTGCTTCTCAGCTCTGAAGACAATGTGCTTGATCCGTCTGGACTTGGAAAGAGCGTGTTCATGGAATCCATTGTACTGGTGACACAGTGTGTTTTGCATCTCTGAAATATTCCTCTGGGATTTACCTGACAAAGGCATGCATGCGCACATCCAATAACGTTTTGAGCTCGCTGTTTTTTCTGGGTCTCCAGCGGATGGTTTGGAGATTCCCTGGGCGGTCTTGCGTAATCTGACAGGTGAGGTGATCTACAGAGGCCACATCACTGACGCCTGGGACCGATCCTACCTGCTCACCATCCTCGAACACTGCTACAACCCCTCGGTGCTGCTGGACAGACCAGGCTTCTGTCAGGCTAAGGTTAGAACACATTTCCTGAAGGGCTTCTGTCTAGCTAAAGTTAGAACACAATGCCTGAAGGGCTTTTGTCAGGCTAAGGTTAGAACACAACACCTGAAGGGCTTTTGTCAGGCTAAGGTTAGAATACAACACCTGAAGGGCTTTTGTCAGGCTCAGAGAGGAATCACCTCTCCGATCTACACCAGCATATTTAATGCTGAGCGACATTACGTTGTATCACTCTTGGCAGTGTTACCCTACTTTGGCTAAAGACGCCAGCTGGTCCCAGTGCAGAGACTACATAGAGAACATGCCTGACAAGGACCTGGCCAAGGTGTTCCAAAAAAGTTGAAAAGGAAAGTTTTGAGTGAGGAACAGAAGCGTTTAATTTGCAGTTGTCTCTTAATTCTATCCCTTCGGTTGCTTACTCAAAACCTTCCTTTTGACTTTTTTGGACAGGAAAGAAAAAGGTGCAGTGATCTCTTAATTTTTTCCATAGCTGTATTTGGAAAATGTCATTTATTATTATTTTAAACCCAGGTCAGCTTTACACTCAACTTAGCCTGCAGCTCAACTGTCAGACAGCAGGCGGTTGTGCAGGTGGGCCTGGTTCCCCCTCTAGGGAAAATACAACCCACAAATAGATGCATGACGTGTCCCTTCCACAGTACTTAGCAGAGCCAAGGGACACTGACCTGGTTTAGCATCCCTCATAATGGGGGAAAGAACACTGGGAAAACATCATGCTTGAGCCAGCATCATTTGGATTGGTTCTGCTATGATATTTTGATAAGTTTGACTTATTTAGCAGATACATTTTCATACTGGTCCGCAATTGGAATGCAAACCATTTTTCTTTTTTTACCAGCTAATGCCTAAGAACACAATCTTATTTTAGTGACAAAGTGGGAGTAACTGGGGTTAACTGCCTCGCTAAGGTACAGAGCCACATATTTACCTTATCCGCTCAGGGATACAGTCTGGCAACATTTTGATCACCAGTCTGATGCTCTACCATGCCAATCCAAGCACCATGCTCTACCAACGAACCCACACAGGTCCACAACAATATTAGTGTTGGTTAGATTATGTGGTGTGAAAAACATTGAATGAAATGCTGCATTTTTCTTTTGTTTCTGGCACAGATACCAACAGTGTCAGGAGGATGTCGTTCTGAAGATGACCATTTACATCCTGAAGAAACTATCGGAGACATTAGAGATTGAATGTGTCATACTCGCCAAAGCCAACTACCCAAAATTGTCCATCTGACCTGGGTAATTCAGTGTATATTTTTTTTACAATAGATCACCAGCAGCTCCTAGTAATTGGTTGGATGCTTGTGAGCTCAATCTGGGTTGTTGGCTGGGGCATATGGTCAGCCCCAGCCACAAACCACCTCAAGCATGTGTTTATGTGCTTCCTGGTTGAGCGAGCAGTGTGATAAGAATCACCATAGTCTTCCTTGTGCTTTGGAGGAAGCAGTTAAGAATTTTCACACACCTGGCATTGGTGTAGCATTGTAAGGCCAGGGTGCCAGGGTGCCAGGGTGACAGGTGTCCTTACAGCAGCCATGGAGGATGTCCACATTTTCCTTGTTCTCACCATACTGCCACTTTTGTGTGTTTGCGTCTGTGGTCGTTCATGGGCGAGTTCGAACCGTGCAGATGAGACGCCCAGTGTCAGCCTTCTCTGCCCTGCTGTTGATCCTGCATCAGGAGATTGGTTGCTTCAACCACCCACTCCATTTGATGCATTCCAGCCTCTTCTCCTTCACAGCCGCCCTCAGAGGGGAGGTGCTGATGAGTGAGGCTCTGGAGGAGGTCTACATGACCCTGCTGACCATAGTGGTCCCATCAGAATGGAAGGTAAAGAAATGAACCCTCTCCACAGCTCTCATACTGCACACAATTGTAACCTACTTTATGCCGTTCGACACCTCATCATCAGCTTTGCATCTTTTCCTTTTATATTATTCTTACTTATGTTTACTTAACCTAATGTTACTTACAGCCTTCTTTCCTTCTTTGTCATCAAAAATATTTTAGTGTAACAGGGTACTTAGTTTAGGCCTTTGAATGTTCCAAACGTGTTCATGTTCTGTAGAATGTTCTAAAGTAATACTAACAAGCGGTCAGCAAACTTTTAACAAACTATTTGTGGATAAAAAACTGCAAACTAAGACTAAGTTTAGGTTTAGAATAAGGTTTATGGTAAGGGTTAAACTTCTATATATTTTTTTACTATTTTACCAAATTATTTACAGCAACACACTGGGTGAAATTAGGACTAAATGTCTTGCTCCGGAACAGAGCAACATGGTTTTTCATCTGGGACTGGAACCAGGAAACTTACATTTACTGGTCCAACACTCTTGAACAAGAGTTCAAGAACCCCAATATGAGATGAAGTACACTTTCTGTCTTGTTGTTTTTGTTGCACTGCTCGTATGAGTCATGCAAAGCTCTGGGCTTGTGGATCTTGGACTTTGAACAGAGGCTATGTTTCTTCAGACCCTGGGCTGACAACATCAAGATCCACCTCCTGGAATAGTATAAACATTGAATAACTGTGATAACATACATATGCATCCATTTTCTGTTGCTATAACTAAGGAAACATCTTTATAATGCCATGTCATTTTTTTCCATCCTGTTCGTTTCTATTGGAACAGATACATGGTATATAATCAAGTTTGTTTATTGTTGACCCCTAAGATTAGCTGTATACCTTATGTAAATTCAGAAAATTGACATTAAAGTTATTAGTTATAATAGTTATTTAGATTCTTCAGAAGAGTGCTCAACAGAAGAACGTGTCTGTGGACTGTCTCTCAGCTATCATGTCCTACCCATTAATGAGAGCTCCAGCAATTGGAGAAAAGTGCCAGACAAACCTACAAAAATGTTTGAGATAACTGTAAATCAAATATAAATGATGAACAGGTGGACTAGCATTAAATGCCTACTAACAGGCCTTTTCCTACAGAAGCCCTGAAGCCCAAGCAGTAAAGAAAAATGTTTGGACTAGAGCTCAGTTTATATAAGCGCGGCAGTAGGTCCGTTTTGAATAGCGGTGGGTTGTTAGGATGTGAATTAGTATACTAGCTACTATTGGTCACAACTAGTTTGCACCGCTTTCTCTTTTGACAATGCAAGAAGTTCATCTTAAGCACTTAAACAAGACTACCAGATTAAAAGTTGTATTTTTGCAACTTTTATTCATTGTAATGTTGTCTGGATTTAATATTTATCGGACAATCCTGTTTTTATTACATACAATGTTTTGTAATTTGAGCAAAATGTCACAGCGCACTTGATTGCTCACTGTTCTGACTTAATGCTTTGGAGTTCAAATGTTGCCTTGCTTTAGGGTTTCAAATAACTATTAACAATTATAGGCCCATTAATGGACAGAATCAAAGCGTGATGCACTGTAGCAACCATTACATGTCCTCGTAATGCTGCTGCATAATGAATTTGGCCTAATTATACATAGTAATGATTATCTTGTTTTGAAAGACTTAGTATCTCATTTGGACGAATTAGCAAAAAAATGAGGTGGTAAAAAACCAGACATTTTTTTCATCATTTGTTTTACTAAGTCATTGAAACAAGATACTAAGTTGTTCAAATATGAAAAATTCAGACCCCTCTGGGCCCCCAATTTTTTTTTCTGCTTGGGCTTCAGGGCTTCCATACTTTCCTAACAATTCAGCGTTAAACCACGATTGACTTCTTGTAACCGTATATCGGACTCTGGTATCAACTGAGTGGAAGTTTTGCCCACTCTTCTTTACAATAATGTTTCATCTGTCAAGTTCTTGCATGCATCACCAGTATCATGACCCCCCACAGCATTTTGATCGGAATGAGATCTGGGATTTTACATTTTACGACTGACGTTTCAAATATTATAACAGAGGCGTCTTCCTTTCGGTCCCAAGTTGAGGCATTATTTTTCTGACTTTTGACCAATGCACTTTGCCATTGATTGTTGCAAGAGAGGGCTGTAGATCAGTTCTCAAATCTGTGCCTGGCGACCCAGATTACTGTTTTTACCTGATAGTGAATCTTCTCCATTTGTAGATGATCAATCAGACTATGGAATGATGCACTTCGAATTGCTTGGAAATGTCTTTGTCACCCTTCCCAGACACATAGGCACCAACAGTCTTTCTTCTGAGGGCCTTGGATAAGTCTTGGCATGTTGCATCACCAAAAACCCATGTTTAAGGCCAAACTGGAACACGTTTCTAATCTTCATGGAAGGCTAGACCAACCCAAATAACTCTCTAAGGATTTTCACCAGATTCTAATTTGATTCATTGTATGATAATTTGGAACAAGTCATTTAAAAAGGCTTGCACATACAGTGGAATATGAATTGAAGAAACAATAACATACATAACAAAAAAAACAGTACCAACCAACCAGTAGAATGAAACCAATCTAACACACAGACGCCAGTGCACATATACTGCTCTTTTCTCCCCCCAGCCCACTGCTCTTTTCTCCCCTCAGCCCACTGCTCTTTTCTCCCCTCAGCCCACTGCTCTTTTCTCCCCTCAGCCCACTGCTCTTTTCTCCCCTCAGCCCACTGCTCTTTTCTCCCCTCAGCCCACTGCTCTTTTCTCCCCTCAGGCCACTGCTCTTCTCCCCCAGCCCACTGCTCTTTTCTCCCCCCAGCCCACTGCTCTTCTCCCCCAGCCCACTGCTCTTTTCTCCCCCCAGCCCACTGCCCTTTTAGGGAAATACTTTTTTTCCCCACACAGACTATAAATAATACATAAATACTGGATTTGTGCTCTTGAAAATTAGACATGCAATGGTAATTATTAGATATCGCATAATTAGTCTCTTATAATTGTACAAGTATTTGAACTAATGTCTCATATCATTTATTCTTATTTAAAACCATCTTGCATTATTAATTGCATGTATTTAGTGTAACTCCTTTTAGTCACATAACTATGTTGCCTTGGTTTGGCCAGAAAGCTGATGCTGCTGCAACTCCTTGGGAATCTCTTGAAGACCTCCAGTTCTAAGACCTCTGTACCTTACCTCCATCAGGGACAGCTTTCTCTCCTTTTCCGGTATCTCCACCAATTTCATCACAGCCGTGTCTCTACCCACATCAGTCTCCAACACACTGGATATTCAGGGGCACTACCCTCCTCTGCCAACTCAATGAGAAGACTATACTAACTTTATAGCACAAAAATGAGATTTACTAATAAAGAAATGAAAAGAACGTTAAGGCCAGTGAAACTTGAAATATGTTTAATTTCAAACAATTATGTCAGTAGTATACTTTTTACAAAATAATACTTTGCAATATCTACTTTAAACATACTTGGCCTACATGATACAGTTATTCCCCAGAACACATTACTGAAAGAACCAACTACTTTGAGTAATAAAAAAAAATTTCAGCACAGTGCTTTTAGTCAAGTAATATTTCATCTTTAGGGTTTTTGCCCAATGCTCTACATTTCATACCTCACAACAAAAAACAAATGGTCCATTCTAATCTGATTGTCCTCAACTAAAGGACTTAAGAATATGGCCATGGGTTGACTTTTGATTTCAATATATGAAATACTGTACAATTCTTTGGAATTGCTAGGCATCATGTACAGTGAACATGTACACATTTTTGGCACATTTTCTAAACAACAATTATTTGGATGACAATTCATAGCCTAGAAAAAAGCTTTGCAATAAAAAGAGAACATTTCCTCATCTAACAGGTTCTCTGAATACTACTCTTAGACATTCAATTGGGAGCAGACAAGCTCAGTGCCTGTATTTAAATAGCATGAGATTATGGAAGTGTCTTTGTTCTTCATAAAGTTGTCTCACGTTCCACAACAGGTGTGTTGGAGGTCTGTCTTTCTTCAAGGAAGCTGTTTTCTGTGTAGATGGCCTGATCATTGCGGTCCTTGTATAGTGCTGGTGTACGTTCCTGGATGAGTGTCTACACTTAATAAAACAAGACAGTATTATCAATGTTGGGAGTGCTTATTTCTCTGTGCATGTGGAACAACAGAAATGCGCTACTGCAAACAAATGGAGGAATTATTTTTTGCTAACTTCACACATTCCTCTGACTCACAGACCCTGTATACACTGTAGTACCTCAATCAAAGTCTCTCTAAACCAAACCTTAACCCTAAACTTTTATGGCCCATTGTTTAGGTTTTCTATGTAAATACATCACTGGAATGTGTATTTCACAAATTTTGTGTGCCATTTTATTGATTTATTGAAAAGTTGTTTACTGACCATTAAAATATATATATATATATATTTTACATACAAAGTGAAACCTCACAATTTTCCAAGATCTCCACAAAAAGTGTACGTAATTAAAATTCTGAAGATGTGATTAGAAAGAAGGTTGGATATGCACACTGTGTACAGAAGTGTCAGCACAGTTCCTTGGCTGAAATCTTACAAACTGCAAACATTAAATTCCACTCTGCCTATGTGATTAGAGCCCCCTCTAGTGTGCTAATAAAGCATCAGTGACCTGATGGCGTAATGAAATGGAACTAACGTGGTTCCTCATTTGAAATGTCATGCAAACATGTTTGCTCTCTAATACATATTTCTATATGAAAGTATAACCCAAAATAACCCTAACTCCTAAGTCTTGCACTAAAACAGCCCTGCTGGTGGCTTGACATGCCCAATAATTAATTAATGCTAGTTTGATCTAGAGCAGAAGACTATATGCAACTGAAAGAATATGGCAAACATTGTCATACACACAATAAGCATTAATCAAAGCAACAAATTAGTTTAATGGGGTGCATAATTAGTCAGATCTTGCTTTAATGATGGGGCAGTGATATTGATACGCCTTGTAACTTACACATTAACACACAGCTGCAACTGTGTTGCTTTTTTATATTCATATTTCTCTAAAATAATCATTTTCTCCTCTTGAATGAAATAAGTTGCTCTGGTAGACTTGTCCAAGTTTGCGATTGGTCATATGGTTCACACACTGCCCCTAATGTGAACGTGTATGTCGCTTGATTGGGAAAACCTGGGTTGATTTAACAAATGGATAACCACCATTGTGACACCGCTTATGCGGGATTGCAGTTGTTAGGCTTAGTGAAGCCAGCTGACGAAAAGAAATCATGGGCATGGTGAACTTGCATGTAGAATAGGCCTCAAGGGTGGGTAAACTAAGGCCCTCGGGTCTAATCCAGCCCAAGAGGCGATTCCATCCAGCCCATGGTAGGTCATAAAGTCGTTTTGAGGGGAAAGTAAAACGGAACTCACCAGCTTATACTTATACATCTGAATTTCAATGGTTTAGTCTACTGTACAAATGTTTTAATTATTGCCCTTTTCTGGCCTTCAAATTGTTTATGATTAAGAAAATGCAAAACAAAACAGTGGCCCTCCATTTAATTTCAAAATCCTGATGTGGCTCCCGAGCCAAAACGTTTGCCCTCCCCTGATCTAGGGCATTATGTTGTTTTGCACTAATGAACACAACTCTGAATTGGAATATGATGAACCAATGTGCTCCATTGAATTACCCTGTGTTCCAGTGATGTTGTGCAGCACACCTTCTGTCTGAGATGATCGGGTACAAAGAACAGCATGTTGGCCAACAATGGATACAGAGTGCCTGGGGTCACATCCTCCTCTTTCATTGGACCTTAAATATAAAAAAGAGACACACTCAAACCAATCAGAGCCAATTCCCCATACTGTCAAAACAACCAGACAGCAGGGGCGGGAGCGTTAAGGGTCTAATGTTTCAAAATGTGTCCTCTGATATGTTTTTATGTACTGATGCAAAATGACTAAATGGAAATGTATCTGTACCTGTGAGAAAGCTAATGATTAACCCTGTGATCACCACAGTGAAAGAGTTGAGAGCACTGTACCACATGAAGGACAAGGAATAAAATCTCTGCAGCCCTGTTGGTCGGCTAAAGAACAGTTAAAAGAAAAACAGTTATTATTACATTATTAAAACCCCAACATTTATTCACATTTTTGCATCTGGGTATACTGTATTTTCTCTGGGAGATCTGAGATTTTGAACTTCAATAAATATATTTTGAACGCTCAGTTATGAAAAGATAACTGACATTTATATGAACTCCTGAGGAGAAGGTATTTTTTGGCCTCATATTTGCCACACATTGGCCACCTAAATTTCTTAAAGGTCATCTATATAAGCACTTGTGACAAATGCTTAAGAATTAACTTCATCTTATTGATTCATTGACTAAGTGGAAAGAAGAAAGCCAAAATACAAATTTTGATTTCCTTGGATTAATAGATGGAGGTCTTCCGCCTCATCTGATGTTGTCAAAAAGGTTGAGCAATTTGTAGAGGATATACTTCTAGGACTAACATTGGCTCAGTTATGTTTAAGTTATATTGGCAATGTGGGTGTGGAAATTGAAATATTGGCTTCTTAATCGACTTCTTTGTTAAAATAAAATTGATTGTTCTCTCTTACCTCAATAATCCAGTAGGCCCAGCAGTACTGAGAACGGCATTCCCTATGGCTGCAGTGATGTTCAGTGAGAGCTGTACAGTAGTACAGTTGAACTGGGAAACAGCGGTAGGATCTCCAGTGGTCTGGGTTATGATGCTCCCGATGCCCACCCAAAAGGCCATCACCAGGCCTGACCCCAAACCCACCAAGGCACCCTGGAGTAACACAGATGCATCTTACAACAGCAGTTGTTACAAAATGGTTTCATAATATCCTCAAGTAGCAAGCACAAACATTTACTGTGCAGGAGTACTTACTGTCGAGGTAGCCTGTGGAAAAAACAATCCAAGACAGAAGACGCCAAGCAGAGGACCACCAATCATTCCAAAGATTTTGAAAGCAGCCTTGAATGGAAATGAATAAACATTGTCAGAGTTAGACATAATATTGATATTTCATCTAAAAAGTTATTATAAATGATAAATTGAGTTGTTCGGCTGCTAGATGCAGACTGTGTGAATGCTGAGAATGCAAAATCCCTAGTTGGTTTTAATGTCTTTGGGGTGACAGAGCATAGTTGCAAGTATACAATTCATACTCCAGGGCCAATATTGTAAACTGTGGGTCGTTATGTCCTTGAGCGAGGAACCTAATCCTAAATGGTCCTGTAAGTCGCTCTGGATAAGGGCTTCAGCTACAGTAATAAAGTTAATAATAGCAAGAAGACATCACAGACTTCTGAAATCCAGGAACGCCCCAACCATATGACCTGCCCCCTTAGGCCCATTACTTAAATATCCAAGTTTGAGCTTACCTGCAAAACCGAATCACTCATCAGGTGGGTTACATATGCCATGGCCAGACACAGCAAACCATATGAACAAGCTAGTTAAGAAACAGACAAATCAAATATTTTGAACATGAGTTAGATTGTATATGAAGACCCTGTTCTAAAACAACCCATAGACCCTAAGCACTTGATCTGATCTCCATGAAGTACCAAGGGGTTCAGGGTTGTGACAGAACAGAACCTAAAGGAGATCTGAACGTACCCAGTCCCTTGGAGAGTAGGGTGGCCCTGGTCTCGGTCATGGGTGGGCACTGTGGTTTGATCAGGTCCTCCATGGTCACTGTGGCCAGAGAGTTAAAGGCGGACGAGATGGTGCTGTGGAAACAAATGAGAAATGCAGTTGTTACACCCTTACGATACTTTGCATCTTCAAATTCCAGAGGTCTAGTCTGGGTTACTGTATAGACCTTTGTGACGACGGTAAAAAGGCTGTTCTAAATTTTGACTGGTTTACATACCTGAGAGTTGCACTGAATAAGCAGGCAATAAACAGCCCGGACAGACCAGGCAAACCCTGCAGCATGTCCATCACAAAGTATAACACCATCTGTAAAGTGAGAATACACTGGTTTGTGTAATAGTAGACAGGAATATAGCACTGGCAACACAAACTCCCACAAAGGAGCACATGCACACCTGATAAATATACACACTGTATTAAGCCTTTTTGCATACAAGCATATTTTGAACGCTAAATGGCTGTTTTGTGACCTCATACACAAACTGAAACTCCATAATTTAATGATGATGCACAAAAACAGTAACAAAAATGTATGCTGACTTCATTTTTGGAGAACACGCCCAGCTTGTGGAAATGGTCCTCCCCACAGTACCGTGCAAACATAACCAAGCCCATGACGCAGCTCAGAGCTAGCGCTAGCTGCAGAGACGGAAACACCATGTAGCAAGACCTGTGGAAACCAGAGAGTCACCCCAAGGTGTTAACAGAGCATGGCGTTTCCCTAGGTTTCCAATACGTAGCAAGTAGGGTACGCGTGATCTTACATGACTGCGTTCCTCTCGGTCTTGGAGCTGAGGTATCTCTGTACCTGGGCCTGGTTGACACCGTATAGAGAGAGCATCATGAAGACCCCTCCCACCCCCAGGGTCCAGAATGTGTACCTCTCTGTAGGGTCAGGGTTCAGGCTGGGGAAACGACATGGCAACAAGAGAAACACATAACCAGAATATTATGACTGGCGCTTTGGAATTGAAACCCGAAATCGAAATTAAATGTTAAACTAGATGTCCGGTCATCTTTTTAATATGTGACGATAGTGCCCAGTCTACTCACTCTATGCCAGAGATGCGGTTTCCCTCCCAGACCTTCCTCCAGACCTCAGCCACCCCCCCAGTCTGATGAACCCCCACCACAATTACCACAAGCTGGCCAGCAAACATGACTAGCGTCTGGAAGACATCGGTCCAGATCACTGCCTTCAGGCCTCCCTGTAATGACCAAGCACAACACTTTTACACTTGTCTCAAAGCCTCTCATCACACATGACAAAATGATGACAAAATCTGGCGCTGGTGGCAGGAGGGATTAAACATCATTTATCATTTTTGAAAAACAAATTGAATGTGTTATTGGGTGACCAGGGTTCTAATGCTTGTGGATTAGCCCAGGGGTCCTACAGACTGCGGTAAAATTGCCCAGCAACATCCAGATTTAGAAGGTGTGAATTTGGCAACTCTAGCAACTCTACACGGCAGTTTGGGTGCTTGTGAGTTCTATCAAGGTAGAATGTTAGAGAGTTCATTACATCTAACGCATAAGGATTCCAGTGTTGACTTTTTTGCTGAGTGAGCATCAGGATTAGGACCACTGGGGAGACAAACGGGGTTTTGTAAAAAAACTGAAATGGGAGGTTGTTTAGTGTGGTTCAGGACTACAAAAAAACTTACCAAAGTTGTATAGACTGTACACACAAGTCCTGTGGCCAGTACAGCACCCCACAAATGAAAGCCAGTAACTATTGGGAAGCATTGAACAAAATGAACCAACCTTTCGTCACACATATTGCACAATTCTGGATGAGTAACAAGAATTAATTTTGTCCTGTTGAACTGGTTTTCCAGGCACCAGTTTTCCTATAGTCCTGGACTAAAAAAAAAAAACCTTTTAAAAGCAAGTGTATATTGAATGCGGTTTAGTCCTGGAACATAAGCCCTATGGGTCAGACACTCCTGGCAAAAAAAAAGTAAATAAAGTATTATCACAATCAGTCTATAAATTCTAAATGTATAACAGAATCAAGCTGACTGACCTGCGTTAAGTGCTAGTGCCGGAGTATAAACACAAACCCCCATGTAGACAACCTGCAAAAGACAGTAGCAGTCATATCAGAGAATAAACTGACCATCAATAATAATCTATAACCAAAAAGAAAACAATTTATATTAGTTTTACTAGTTTTATCTTAATATTCCTGGAATTGGGGAACTTTACCGTCTGAAAGATGAAGGTAAGTGTTCCACAGATACGCACTGCTTTGTTGAAGCGCAGTTCCAGATACTTAAAAAAACAGCACGTTAGGCATTTATTTCCTTACCAGTACCCTAAACAACACAAAACACTTGGCCGGATTTAACAACTACTTACTGATTTGGCCTATGTATTCTCATTCCTAACCTTTTTCTCTGCAAGCTAAGTGTGCAGGAAGCATAGCCAATATACAGACCTGGTAAGCGCTGGTTAGATGCAGCCTGTAGAACACAGGAATGAAAACATGTGCTGGAATGAGTAGGCCCAGGATGTAAGCACAGCCTATGAACCAGTACTGAGTACCGTGGTTATACACCTCTGCTGGCACACCCACTATAGCTACAGCTGACTGAAATGTAGCAATTAGTGAGAGAGAGAGTGGAAGGCAGCTCATGCTCCGGTCGGCCATTAGGAACTCCCGAGTGGTGCGCTGTCGACCCCCTGACAGGGCGTAGTACAGCCCTATGCCCATGGATGCCAGCAGCAAGACGGCAAATATGACATAGTCAATAGTGGTGAAGTGCATTTGTGCTGAAGGATCCATCTTGGGCCAGGATTAGGCCACTATGTCTTAATAGGAAGAAGATGAAGGGGTAGGGAACTCCAAGTACAACAGCTCGGGAATAAGGACGTCTTCACCACACTCATCCATCTGAAGATCCCAAC
Organism: Esox niger; assembly: GCA_016801105.1. Lineage (NCBI taxonomy): Eukaryota > Metazoa > Chordata > Actinopteri > Esociformes > Esocidae > Esox > Esox niger. The sequence continues at coordinate 3,068 of JACXGJ010000020.1, read as the reverse complement.
ATCATTGCAGACACTGCAATTAAATATGGGGGGAAATTGTGTTGACCTTCATTCGTTATCAACCCACCCTCAAGAAAACCAAACATGATTTGACAATGATAGACTTAGTTTGTTTCATATTGAATCTATACTACACACATTCAAGGTAAGAAATGTTCACGTACCACTCCTTTAGACACAAACATCCTTCAGAAAAAGACGCAACAGGAAGGGCAGGAAAAGTTTATTTAAAAAACATTCAGGTGCCCATCTTTAACTACACAGAGCATGACCCCTTTCTGCCATTGCATTACAATTCTCGTATCTTTCTTTCTTGGTGCCTGTAGTAACCATGCACACATATTTGAAATGTGACTTTACAAAAACCTGAATAACATAATAACAAATATACACTAATGTTCAAAAGTTAGAAATGTCCTTGTTTTCTAACATAAAGTGTAGACATTGTTAATGTTGTAAATTTCTATAGTAGCTGGAAACTGATATTTAATGGAAAATCTTCATAAGCATACAGAGTCCCATAATCAGCAACCATCACTACTGTGTTCCAATGGCACATTGTGATTGCCAATCTTTGTTAATAATTAAAAAAGGCTGACTGGTCAAAAGGGAAACCCTTTTGCAATTATGTTAGGACAGCTAAAAACTGTTGTGCTGATTAACAAAGCAGAAAATTGGCCTTCTTTAGACAAGTTGAGTATCTAGAGCAACAGCAATTGCAGGTTCAATTACAGGCTCACAATTGACAGATGAAAATAAATTTCTTCTGAAACTCATCAGTCTGTTTTTGTTCTTTGAATTTATGAATTTATGGCTACATCTTAGACTGGCCAATGAATCCAAAAGATAAAGAGAGGGGGAAAAATAACACAGACATTGGACAGGAAAGAACAAAGTAATATGAACAGACAAATCTAAGTTTGAGGTGTACAGACCACAAAGAAGCACATTTGTGAGATGTAGACAAAATGAAAAGATGCTGGAGAAGTACTTGACGCCATCTGTCAAGCATGGTGGAGGCAATGTGATGGTCTGGGGGTTCTTTGGTGGTGGTAAAGTGGGTAATGATTTGTACAGGGTCAAAGGGACTTTGAAGAAGGCTATCAATCCATTTAGCAACACCATGCCATACCATGTGGATGGCACTTGATTGGTGCCACTTTCCTCCTACAACAGGACAATGACACAAAGCACAGCTCCAAACTATGCAAGAACTATTAATGGAAGAGGCAGTCAGCTGGTGTTCTGTCTGTTGTGAAGTGGCCTGCAAGGTCACCAGATCTTGACCAAAATGAGCTGTTGCGGGAGCAGTTTGACCGTATGGTACGTCAGAAGTGCCCATCAGGCCAATCCAACTTGTGGGAGGTGCTTCAGAAAAACATGGGGTGAAATACTTCAAATTACCTTAACAAATCTACAACTAGGATGCCAAAGGTCTGCAGGGCTGTATTTGCTGCAAATTGAGGTTTCTTTGACAAAAGCAAAGTCTAAAGGACACAATTATTATTTCTATTAAAATACCAATATTATCCTTGTCAAGGTCTTTATTTCATATTAATTTAGCAAAATGTCATATTCAAACTAATTTCATGTGTTTCCAATAAAAATAAGAGAATGTAACCCAAACCTTTGAACGGTAGTGAAATTATTTTCAGAAAATCACAGTACCAATGAACACCTTCTGAATCTTTTAAAATACCTTATTAACTCTGTATTGCCTTTTTTAACTTTTAACTTGCCTTTTATTTAAATGTATTGCCTTTTTTAACTCCAGCACATTAATAAACTCAACAAATGCTCACATGTATAGAAAACAAATAATAGCTTAAACTACATACTGTTAACACGTTATTACGCATTTTATCAACCCGTCACACGTACCTTATCAAATCTAGTCAAAACCTTGTGTACGTAGTTAAGGGCATTGTAATGGTGGGAATACATTTCGAACGACCGTGTCCGGAAGGCGTTACACCGGTTAAAGAAACTTTAGGGCGATTGGAACGGTCTAGGGGGCACACGCAATCTCTGGCAACAGTGTCACCTGGTCAACATTACCCTGCATACCAGTTTGTTTGGTCACATTTTTTAAAATAAAATTCGCTGCACAGTCCTGGGCTATACACAATCCTACGACAAAATAAACGAGCAAAAGTGTCCCTGTTCTTGTCTAGACTAAAGATACATAGTATTTTGATAAAACTGATAACCCATAAATGGTTTTACCTCAAAATAGCCATATTTTCACTGAGGGGACGTCATATCTGGGTGCGCTCAGCAATTGTTTCCAGTACTTTAATAAATTGGGGTTCTGTCAGTCATTCTCCATCGCGAAACATCAATCTGCGAGGTGGATTATTGCGATAAAAACGTGGTTGCCAGAAAATACACATCCGTGGCAGCGCTATCATAGCTATTTGAGTAGCATTCAATATTGTTTAGTTTTGGTTTGTTAACAAACGCCAAACAAAGCAGGTGTATACAAGCATCTAAAGTTACACCATTACTCTTCGATTCTGTTAGTTAAATGCACATATTTGATCATAAAATGCTCTCGTTTTCAACTTAGGGCAATCTTTGAACAATACACTAACATGATTAAACAGAAACACTGAGAAAGGAAGAGATACGATCACAAGACTGATTATTTGTAACGAAATCATACAGGGTAGTCTAGAAACGGCAAATTTTCGGTACAGGTACGTCGTGTCATGGTAAAAAACGACACGATGATACGAAGAAAAAGTTACATATATCAGATTACAGAAATCATTCATAATGTGCTTTTAGAGCAAATGTAAAAATCATTAAAATGTTAAGTGAGAATGCCACAGACATCATTCATGCTTTTCCACAGATTTGTCCCTAAATCACTGCACCGCCAGTTAACAGCGCTCAAAGGCTGCGTTGTCAGATGTGGAGGTTAATTTTAATGACTACGTGAATTTTTTTTTGTTTGGTTGAGTTATTGATATGGTTGTATTGCTGAATTAGAATTTGGGCGGGTTTTGAGGAGTCACATTTCGTTCAATGTATATTGTCAATCGAATCTGGCAACCCGGGTGAGA